>JACXGJ010003451.1:0-53650 GCA_016801105.1 Esox niger
TGTGTGTGTGTGTGTGTGTGTGTTTGGAGGTGTGTTCCTCAACATGTTTATCCCCTGTGTGTGTATGAGGCGTGTACCTCAACCTGTTTATCCTCTGTGTGTATGAAGCGTGTACCTAAACCTGTTTATCCTCTGTGTGTATGAGGTGTGTACCTAAACCTGTTCATCCTCTGTGTGTATGAGGTGTGTACCTAAACCTGTTCATCCTCTGTGTGTATGAGGTGTGTACCTAAACCTGTTCATCCTCTGTGAGTGTATGAGGTTTGTACCTAAACCTGTTCATCCTCTGTGAGTGTATATAGTTTGTACCTAAACCTGTCCATCCTCTGTGAGTGTGTTTGGAGGTGTGCACCTCAGCCTATTTGTCCTTGGGCTCATAAGTGATATGGGTAGGTGGCCTTCATGTCACTTTTTATATAATTAAGACAGAGGCATAGCAGCTGCTTTGAAACAAAGGAGTTCGCTTCAGGCCATCTGCTGTAATGTTCACCCAAACTATCCCAACTAAAATTTGGCATACAACAGAGAGGGTGACTAGAGAAGTGATACTTGAATATAAGATATGTGAAATGATTTGGTAATTAGTTAATTCATCAGCTGATTTTTTTAGAAAGAACTAGAAGCAAAAACAATTTAGTGTGTGCCACTCAGCTTTTTCTGCTCAATATTATTCCTTCTCCTAGAGATTGCTTACAGGCAACTGGATACTCTAAGAAGGTTTTTGTCTTGGTTCCACATTCTAATCTAACTCATGTTAGTTAACTCATGTCTATTCACTATGTTTTCTTAGATACTGCAGGCAGGCGTGTGTGTTGTCTGTGTGTACATTTCCTTGTTGTCATTTCCAATTTCAGAATGTTTTCCTGACACTCGCCTCTTCGGTCACAAAGAGCTGTCCTTGACAAGCCTATTTAAACGCTGGAGAATGGCAGTGTGGCTGAAAGAATCCAACTGATGGCTGTCACCCCACTAGGGCTAAATCACTCCGAGCACACATCTTCAGTAGGTTTCATGCAACCTGAAATGCTAGTGGAAAAAATGTTTCCCATGCTTTTGTCCAGGCTTCAAAAAAGACTCCAACCACAACCAAAAATACTTTCATTTGATTCAATACGGAGCCACAGAGTAATTTTTCAAAACAGGACTTCAACTATGAAATATTTTTTATAGGTCGTTACACATGGAGATCTGCATTGTACAATGGTACACATAGAATGCTGGAATGGTGACATATCACAGGAAAGCTTCTAGGTCATCCAATACAACAACACCACATTTCATTCGGAAATGCCCTGTGTTACAGAAATGCCCTGTGTTACAGAGACGTGAGAAAGGTCCGGTTGGTGTATACGTTGTGAGCAGCATGGAAAGTGCATATTCCCTTGCAGGGGCAGAGATGAATAATGGTGAAGGGAGACAAACTGTCCCCTATGGGAGATGAAGGTCAGAAGAGCCGGTCTTTCTCCATCCCTGCCAGCTGGGGGTGGTAGAGTTGTGCACTGGGGCTTTCCTGGTGTCTTGTCCTGTGGCTTCCATGCAATCACATCACATGAGCACACTGTTCAAACTTTCCAATTAGCCAAATGTCATGAGTCATGGATGAGCTGTTCCAGCTCGAAGGCCACATCTCCATAGAACCGTTTTTCAAAGGTTCAGTCCACACCAAATAGCAACAGTGAATGGATGTGAAGTGCTACAGTGTCATTGTCATGACTGTGTGGAGAATTGTCATTTTACAAGAAGGACTGAAATATAAAGCCTAGTCGAGGTTGGAAATTCGCTGCTCCGTTCATTTCTGTCAACGTGGTTGTGTTCGTCCGGCTTTGTTGGGCCAGTAAGAACAGCAAGCATAGCCCAGAGAGATGTGACTGTCTGGAGCCAATGCAGTATGAAATGTGTTTTACTAATGTGATCTCATCCACCAGTTGTGTTTCATTAGGTGAAGTGAGTACAGTACAGAACATGAGGAATGGAGATGAAAGGCATGGATGCCCCAGGAAAAGCCACCATAACACTACAAATGAATGCAATTGCATTTCTATGACTTGAGTGGAGTAAATGAGCTATGTGGACTATGTCTGGAATATAATAACCGCTGGACTTACATGTATTACCAACAACCCCATGAAGATGACAGAACATAACTGGAATAAAGGACACCTTCATCAATGTCATTCTCCCTCATGATCCATCATTGTACCGCGATAACACAAATGGCCAGCGCTAGAGCTGTTTTATGGCTGATCAGCGTTTCGGAGATCATTTTTATAACCTGACATCCTAAGTATTTTTTGGGCAAATAGATGACTTTGACATTTCCTTTGGCAAGTGAATGCGTTCTCATGTAGAAGCCGAGTTAAATGGGTTCTCTTGGAATCGAGAGGAGGTACAGCGGCTTCCAAAAGAATTCACACTTTTTGACATTTCATTGTGTTACAACGTGAAATCAAATTGGATTTAATCAGGGTTTTTTGCCACTGATCAACACAAAAAACCTTGGCAAATTGAAAAATAAAACCTACACATTTTCTAAATACAATACAATTACAGATACAAAACAGCAAATAAATAGTTACATAGGTATTCACCCTCTACTCATAATTTTTTTGGCAACTTTTGGTTGCAATGTCAGACATTGTCAGTCTATTGTTAATCTATTTGATCTCTTCTAGCTTTGCACATCTAGACACAGCAATTTTGTCCCATTCTCTGGAAAATTGCACAACCTCTGTAAAGTGGGATGGGGACATTTGGTGAAGAGTAATTTTCATCTCTTCCTTCATATTCTCATTTTGTTCATAAGCCACTTCAATGTGGCTTTGGCTGCATTTTGGGGGTCATTGTCCTGTTAGGAGATTAATCTCCCAAGTTCCAGGTCTCTTGCGGACTTCAGCAGGTTTTCTTCCTGGATTTATCTGTACATCACTGCATTCATGTTGGCCTCTATCTTTACAAGCTTACCAGGCCCTAATGCAGGTAAGCTTCCCCACAACACAATGCTGCCACCACCATGCTTGATGGTAGGGATGGTGTTCTCAGGATTACGCGTTGTGTAAAGTTTGCGCCAAACATACATTACAGTACATTTGTGATAAAAAATCTCAGAGCCTCCTACATACCTTCTGGCAAACATTAGCTGAGATTTGATATGTTGTTCCCATAAAGGTCACTTTTGGGAACCACCCAAGCTATTGTTAAGATGAGTGTCTCCCAGCTCAGCTGAGGAAGACTGAAAGTCCTTTAGAGTTGTCACAGGCCTTTTGGTGGCCTCCCTGACCAGTGACGCTGACAGGGAGGGACAACCGTTAATGTTGTCCCGGGCCCAGGCCTCGGGGGGGAGGCATTTGGTTGGCTTAAATATAATTATTTATTAGTCAGTCAATCTTGGTATTTAGTACTACCTAGTTAAAATATTAAACAATAAACGTTTATGACCTGTTTTATGAACAGGAACATCAGTCCTAAACGTAAAATGTTGTCCCGGGCCCTGGGATTCCTGTTGGCGTCCTTGTCCCTGACTAGTGCCCTTCTTGTCCGGAAACTTTTTCAGGATACACTGATCTTGAATACTTCAAAGTAGTGCAATATTATCTCAATTTCTTGATACTGAACTGAGTTATAGTTTGGGGGATATTAAGGCTTTGGAAATTATCTTAAAACCTACTCCCCAGACAACAGTCTGGGCCATGCTCAGTATGCCATGTTCGCCAGAGTTGGGTTTTGCTGGCCCAATATACGCTTAGGCCCGCGGCCCAACTCTGGGGAACATTCTGCCTATATCTTGAGTATCTGGCATGTTCAGGCCTATATGCACAATCACTGGACGATGATGTACTGAGAATGGCCCAGAACTGACAGACTGAACTGACTAGGCCCTGATTGGTACTTTGGGAAAAATTATCCAGATTTGTTCAAATTATCCAGTTTCTTCAACTTCATTATGTATTTTTGTTACATATTGTACTGATCAACTGTGCGAACTCCCAGAGAAAGATGTGTAAAAAATCTTAATTGACCACAGGTGGACTCCATTCTAATTACATGACTTCTGAAGATGCTTGGTGGCACTGCAGCCCATTCAGGTGTATCTTAGCATAGTGGGTGAATTCATATTCAGTGAATCATTTTCTGTTTTCTATTTGTAATGAAACTAGAAAAATTAGCAGTTTTTTTCACTTTGACTGTATTGACTTTTTTTATTTGATTAGCGTCAAAACCCCCTGATTCATATGGATACATTTTCATGTCATGTTGTAATACAATGAAATGTGGAAAGGTCCAAAAGGGATAAATACATTTGTGAGCGACTGTATGTCTGTATGTTTTCTGTTGTTGCTGTAGAGAGTAAAAAGTGTTCTGGTACAGAAGTGGGGACAAAAAAACATGTGGTTTAGGAGCAGGGAAGAAAAGGTGTTCTTAGTGTAGGAGTGTGGAGGTAAATGGGTTCTGGTTTAGGGGTGTGGTGGTAAATGGGTTCTGGTTTAGGGGTGTGGAGGTACATGGGTTCTGGTTTAGGGGTGTGGTGGTAAATGGGTTCTGGTTTAGGGGTGTGGAGGTAAATGGGTTCTGGTTTAGGGCTGTGGATGTAGATGGGTTCTGTTTTTTGGGTGTGTTGGTAAATGGGTTCTGGTTTAGCGGTGGGAAGGTACATTTGTTTTGATTTAGGGGTGTGAAGGTACATTTGTTTTGGTTTAGGGGTGTGGAGGTGAATGGGTTCTGGTGTGGGATTGGAGATGTGAGTATATGGGACTGAGAAACTTAACATGAAGCATAAGTGCTGGCTAACTAAGTACAGAAGTCAACAGGGAGGTAACGAAGAAATAGATGCATACAAATGAAGTAATCAACTGGCCGTCCTGTAGAGCCATGATCCACTCTAGGTTTCTTCCTAGCTTTGTGCCTTCTTTCCGAGCCACTGAGCTTCAGCTTAAGTTCTGTGTGATTTTTGACTGTGATGAGCTATATTAGCTAATGTATGTACGTTTGTATTTATAAGCTGATATTTTTGAGTGGTATTGTATCGGTATAAAATATGGTGTACAAACATTAAACTGATTGATAACTTTAAGACAGATTTAACACAGAAAATATACAGAACACATGTGCAACTTTACAGTGAATGCACAGAATTTCTTAGTGGCATAATTCAGTATGAACATTCCTCAAATGAGGGAGAATGTCTCGGACCATCAACTAACATGCACAGCACAGACACTTCCCATAGATTCCACATACACATTTTATTTGCATTGTAGGATTGAAAAAACTAACGGCCACACTGTACGCGCCTGGGCGTTCCTGAGGGCAGATCGGATCTGGCAGGTACAGAGCCTTAACAGGTGGAGCCAATACAAAGAATAACCATAAAAGAACCGTACAGAGAAGTGAGTCAAAACACTGCATCGTGAATCTCATTGGCCGAAACTAGCAACCAGCTGCCCTCCGAGACTGGTTGCTGAGATGAGGATGTCCTGATTTGGTGATGGGTTCACGGTGCCTCGTGTCTTGATGAGAGGTCATCTGTTACCGGTGTTTACCAGGGTGGGAGGGTGGGGGGGGTTCCTACAGACGGCATCATGACGGTGACGGCTCTGTTAGTCGAATCTAATTGCATTTTGTCTTTAATCATGCTCACCATCATTCAGAGCTAGGAAACCCAGTCCAGGATTAGCTAGTTGTTCCAAGACCAAAATCTCCATGCCTGTCTCAATTTGTTCCCATGGGCAACACTTGACTGAGTCCATCTGCACGCACAGCTGTTCCCACCTGACCGCACCTGATAGATGCTTAATAGGCTCAATCCCGAACCCTCCCAATCAGCAGCTAGCCACCTCTCTCCCCACACCAAGCTTCCATTTTAGATGTTGTAAATAGACGGTTTCATCTTTCATCATTTTTTTTTTTAGGAATTCAAGTACTGCTCCCTCACTTTCATGGGAATATACTGTTTAGGCAACAGACTGCGATGCAGTACAATGCTCATAGGCAACAAACCAGCGCAGATACACAAAACATCATATCTATGTGAGCGTCTGTTTCATTTCTTCATTTCGTAGTGTTATACTGTATCTGTCAATACATCTGTATCTCTGATCTGTGTCATATACTATATTTGTTAAATGTAGATTATATTATAGACGCTCCTTTTCATCATTCTTCCCAGCTCAGCTGTAGCAGATGACTTTGTGCTTATTATCACCCAAACACTCTGTGCAAAATAAACAACGATACAGTAGTTTCATCAAACTTAAGCAGTTATTTCAAGCATTTATGAACAACAAATGTGGCACCACAGTCCATCAACTCACAATGTAAAAGTACAAGTAAAAGAGACAACTTCAATGTCAGATTTGGCTTGCATAGCAAAGCAAAAAAAACAAAAAACGTCAAATAAGAGAAAAAACTCAAATAAAAAATCTATTTACAGAAAATGCAAGTCCTTTCACTTTCATGAGTCAATAGCTTAACTGTTGAGTTGTTCTTCATTAGTGACAGTGTACATGGAGTGACATGGATCAGGAGTGACATACAGCAGGTTGTTTTGGAACGAGGGATGAACGGAACACCGTAAAAAGAACACTGTGTCCGTGTGTCTGTACATCACATTTACAGCTCTACCTTTCCCTCTCTCTCTCCCTCTCCCTCTCTCTTCATGCCATCTGTCCATCCTCCGTTCTGTAGCATTCGGAGGGGGGGAATCTCATTGCACTTATAGACATGGTGTCCTGGGGCAGGCAGCACTGGAGGGTCCGACTCATCACAAAGACTCTGCGACAGACAGACCACAAACGTAAGTGTCTACCTCAGGTGACGGTTAACCACCAACACCTGACTTGATACATCATAGATGTGTGATGGATGTATGATAGATGTATGATAGATGTATCATAGATGTATCATAGATGTTTCATAGATGTATCATAGATCTATGATAGATGTATCATAGTTGTATCATAGATGTATGATAGATGTATAATAGATGTATCATAGATGTATCATAGATGTATCATAGATGTATGATAGATGTATCATAGTTGTATCATAGATGTATCATAGATGTATGATAGATGTATCATAGTTGTATCATAGATTTATGATAAATGTATGATAGATGTATCATAGATGTATGATTGATGTATCATAGATGTATGATAGATGTATTATAGATGTATGATAGATGTATGATAGATGTATGATAGATGTATGATAGATGTATCATAGACGTATCATAGATGTATCATAGATGCATCACAGATGTACCATCGCTCCTAACTTCACTATGATGTATCGTAGAACCTGACAACTAGGATACGTACATCGTTCTCCGTAGTTCGGCTCGGTGCTGTTGGGTGGCTGGAGGCCGTTGTGTGGGTGGTCAGCGCCAGCCCCGGCCCGGTGCCGTGCCCTGCCCAGCGTGCCCATGGCAGAGGGTGTGCCGCTCCAGGAGGCCATGTGCTGCCGCTCCAGCGTGGACACCATACACTCCTCTGGGGGATCCGAGGCCCCGGCCGCCCACGAACCGTGCAGCCTCGCCCCCACGCTGTGGATCGCCTCCGGGGCAGGACAGACCACTGATGAAGACAGGAGGCTCCGATTTGTACCGACCCTAATTCTGGCTATTAACATGGCTAACACACATCCTCTTTAATCAAAGAAGGAATGGTCCGTTCTATCACGGTAATTAGTACGTCTTTTTACAGTAGCTCGTGGGATACACTTATCAACAGAGAGAGCCCTGGTCCACCTTCCTCATGTCTCTCACTCTGGCCTTCTCCATGTCTTACCTTCTGCAGGGGTTATGTCTCTCCGCCTGGGCAGTGTCCCGACAGTTTCTGCACGAGGTTTGCGTCCGGAGTGCACGGCCCTCTGGTGACCGAGGCTCTGTGTGCCCAGAGAACTGCTCTCTGCAGATCCTGAGCTGCCTGGGCGACCTCGCTGGGAAAAGCCTTCACCAACAGGGGGCAGTGGCGAGAGCGCAAGGAGACGATACAGAGAATTACAGAGATGCACAACCTTGCTAATCAGTTTAGATTTGCAATCAATTCCTTATTATTGCAGCATTTTCACTGATAAGCTCTTTATTAGAAATGATGCAGTGAAAGAGCTAAAATGAACATGAGCATAGAAAAATCTATTTTGTAAATCTAATTAACGGCATGGAGGGGAGGGGGAGAGAATCCACAGCAAGAAACCTTCCCAGATAAGACTGCCAGTGTAAGCGGGTGGGTAAACTACTCTCACATCTTGGCAATTCAAGGTAAATGATTAGATTTGGTTATAATTCCTGGATCCTATCCTAAATGCATTGGCCTTTTCTGGGAGTGTGTGTTTCCGTGGGTTTGTGTGTTAGCCTGGTCTCTGTGGGAGAGGAGACAGAGGAAGGACCTTTGTAGAGATAAGCTGATCTAGCCTTTTCCCCACAGAGGCAACAGCGAAGATTAGTGCTCTCCACCTGCTTTATCACAGACACAGCACATATATCATCCACCAGTCTCCAGAGTCTAAGCCAGCATGCCGAAGGTTCCACCATCCTCCAGAAAAATGACTTGGACTGAACCCCAACACGGGAAAAAACACAAAACCTAGGGGTCAAAACTGCAGCACACACTCAACCTCTGGTACGGCAGTCCTCTCACTCTGAGCTCTAGTCCTAACAAATTCTCATCACAGGGGCTGATGACAGACGCTCATATGAGTCACTAGCTTTCATTCTGAACATTTGAGAGACTCATTATGAACTGTTTGCCCAATATGGTAATACTTGAAATGGCAGTGAGTTTTCAAAACAAAAAAGCACAAATGAGACTTCATACAGAAATGATAGCTTCCATCTGAAATCAAATCACTGGCAACTTCGATGTTTCTGTCTTTAATGGAGACGAATTTCACTTGTGTGTTTTCACCAGATTGCTGTAAATCTTTCTTTCCTTTTCATTCAATTTCTAGTTAAAAATGTATGAACGTAAATTTCACGATATGAAACAATCAGTCTTGATTGGATCTAGATATGGAACGGTGCAGCTGCGAAAATTGGAAAGTAAAATGACGAGACATATTGTCCACATATCGTGACTGAATACAACCATATTTCCACTTCATGACATGCTCCCAAACCAATGACATTCTGCTAGATGGACGGACCAGTGCGCCAGACTACACTACAGAAAATGGAAATGTGTGTGAGTGCGTGTGCGCACGAGTGATTGTGTGCGTGTGTCTTACTTGAGCCTTCCAGGTTGTCTATGCTGCGTCCAGCCGAGTAATCAAAGCCACAGAGCTGATGTGAGACTCCGTAGCCCTCGTCCTCCTCCTCTTCCTCACATTGGTCAGAGCCTAGCGTGCTAGACACATAGGTCATTGGAGCCATCGGGGCCTTAGGCGGAAGAGGGCTGCCCTTCATGTGCCTGTGGAAAACATGAGGGAACATGCTCCGTCATTGTGGTGGGGGACAGAGCTGTAGATGGAGACAAAACAGAAAGGCCAAAACAACTCTCCGAACAACCGAATGCCAGAGTTCATTGGCAGGCCCTATTGAACATCGGCCAGGGTCTGTGTGTGGGAGACTGAATACATTATATTCCCTTTGCATCCATGGGAGCCATGTACCAATTGGTTTGGCTAATTCGGCGGTGCTCATGCCGTCACTAACACAATAGACTGGCAATTGTCTGGGTGAAGGAAGAAGAACGGCGGGCTGGGCAGGCTGGACAGGCTGTCAGTTATCTCCGCGCATCTGTCCCCTCCGTCGCCCAGGAACGTGCTTCCATCCAAAGCTCACAAGACGATGCACATGTAATTAGCAGCCCTTCTTCCTGTTGTCAGAGCTGCATGCTGGGCCAAACCCTGTCATTATCCCCCCGACACGTGTTCCCAGTGACGTGACAAGCATCCCAATGCCCGGAAGACGTTAGAGGTGTTTTCAATAGAGGGCTGTTTTTATCGTCCAGGAAACATTAAACCATAGGTTAGGATGACATGCGTAAATACCACGGCGATATGAAACAAGACTGGCTATTGATATGCAAAAACCTCCAGTTCTTCCCAACACCTTGACAAAGCCAAAACTGCCAGGTGAATGTCTCATGATCAAAATATCAATTCAGTCAAGTCTAACCAGTACCTGTGGCCAATCAAACGAACGCAAAAAGCGGCATTTCTATTCATCTCACAGCGGAAAGTGGATTCGTAATACCATGAAAACCTGTAGCAAGGTCAGTGCAAGGTCAGCGTACAGACACAAAGACATCATCTCCCGCCAGACTCGGGAGGTTCATAAATGCTCTACTGCCGCTTTGATGAAAGACCACAGTGAAAGTTAAGGTAAGACAGACATTCAGACATGTCCAGGAAGTCCTCCTCACCAAGTCTGTTTGGCCACTTCGTACTGGTAGGCTCGGGTCAACTCATCCAGGTGGGCCTGCAGCATGGACTGCATCTCCTCATGGTGGGTAGAGCTTAGAGAAGAGGATGACGGTTGGCTGTAGGGAACTGCTGGAGGAGAGGAGGCCACTCCCCTGATAGGCGGGGTGGGCACTCGCTCCTCCTCCAGGTCATCGTCCATTCCCTGGTGGAGATAGGTCTGGACAGGAAGGGGAGGGGCCCAACTGTCACTGTCATACCTGCAACAGCAAGGAAACAAATCCAGACTTGAACAAATCCAGACTAGAACAAATCCAGAATAAAGCCTTATGTTGGAACATTAATGTTTGTAGATGTGTGTGTCAATGGTGCTTTTATGAGTTTGTTACATCTGGTTCAAAGTATCCAGCTCTCAGTGGTGTACTGGTTAATAGCTAAATCATAGCTAATAGATCATTTACTTATCTTTCTACTGACTTTTCCAGACCATTTACAACCCTGGTGTCTGAGGGTTCTATCTATCAGTCAGTAAGGGGACGTAGGGAATTACTCTGATTTGCTGCTCTTTGTAATTACAAAGCCAAAGGCAGGAAATGAAATGCAGAAATGTATACACTTTGAGGATATCATTTAGAAATGTCACATTTGTCATCGCACTGCAACAGTCCTCAGTGCATATTACCCCACCCTCAGGTGTATCTGACAGACACAGTGTCTGTATGTGAGCAATACCAAGTAGTGATGAAGTGGTCATTATGATGAGAGCAGCACATGTCAGTTGGAGGCCCCTAAGCAGTGGGCTTCTACACCTGCAGCTCTGTGTTCTTAAGCACACACACTAGGCACGCGTGCACAAATGCACACACCCGTACGCACAGGTAGACATACGCACACACACCCGTACATTGTTTAATGATCCGTTTGAGGAAAGTCTTCTCATTCAAAATCCTATTTCCCACAGCCCCAAACCATAACACCAAACAACTACCCCTAAACACAACCTTCCACTGTAAACTCAACACCTAACTCCAATTGCAAGTGGGGAGAGAACTTCTTACCCTCCTCCATGGTTCTCAGGGGGGTAGTGGTCCACCTCGGTGCCTGGTAGGGGGTGCATGGGTGGGGGAGGCAGGGGCATGTTGACCCAACACGACCCGTTGGATTTGGATGTCTTCGACCCGCCCTTTGACTTTTTTTTCTTGCCGCCCTTTCCACCTGAGAGGAAGAAAGAGAAAGAGAGAAGAAAATCTGAGATAGTGTCAGCACCGTGTTTTTCAACAGCCCGGTGTTTGGCCCATGATACAGAGATATCCCTACAGCCCCCAGGCTGTGGATTTTAATGAGATGATACTACTTACCCTACACCGTGGGACTCTCACACACACACACACACACACACACACACACACACACACACACACACACACACACACACACAGAGATGCAGACACATTCGCACTGCTGCTTGGAAAGCTATTTTATCATCACCTGGGTATTCTCCCTGTCTTCCACCCCCACCTGGCTCTCATTATCTTTCTGCTCTCTGTGCTGACGGAGCACTAAGACTTTTTCCTCTGTGTTGACATTTCCTAAATAGGCGCTGGGGCTTGGGGCTGGGACCCTCCGTCCCTCGCTCCATCCATTCGTTCATCCTGCTTCTTTCTCTCTTGTTTCTTATCTCTCAGGTAAGCAGCAGTCTTCTGGGCATACAGCCCAGAGCACACTGGAGAATCGCTGGACAACCAACAGAACAAACTGAGTCCCCCCTTACAAAACAGCTCTGCTTGGCACAGCCTGGCTAATTGTATGTCCACGGGTCAAAACACAAAGGAATCCCTGCCTCTGCTAATCAAATTAATCCCCAAAAATGTGGCTTAATTTTCTGACATTTCTGGGCTAGAAAAACTCCAGGGGCTGAGGAGCAAAAATCAACATAGAGAGAGAGGAGCGATTAACAACAACATCCTCAGGGTCCATTTTCAATGAAAATGTAAATATAACATCCCCCCTCCACTAACTAGTTTACTGTGCTCTCTGTCTGCTCATTCCACTCAACATTCAACTCTGCTCTCTTTTCCAACCACCCCACTGAAATTACATGTCTTCCTTTATCGATTCCAGACTTGAACTTGCTTTCTTTCTCATGTCTTCCGCCTCTACTTCTCAAGGCTACTGTCATTCAAAAAGCCATATATGAATGCTAAGCTTCACTCTGACTATTCAACCCGAGCTACCATCTGATCCAATGTTTCCAGGGCACTCTCCTGTGGAGCATGAATAAATCGAAGGACACACTCGAGTACGTACTCGCAAACACACTGCCCCACCCATACCCCCGTGTTGTGTTTCCTCCAGCGCGTACCGTTACCGGGCCGTCCATCGGTCAGTGAGTAGCCCAGGTTGGTCATCTCCTGCTGGGCTCGCAGGGAAGCCTTCCAGCGGGGATCTGGTCTGTCCACGGCCAGCTCATGGAAGCTGTTGGACTGCAGGATCTGAGTGGTGGCATAGGGCGTAGCCTGGCTGCCCCGCGCCGGGCTGCTGTAGCCCGCCTTCCCTGTGAAGTCTATACTGCTGTAGATGGCACCGTCGGACAACATGGTACCAGATTTCTCCCCGGTTCCAGAGGGCAACACATCTGAGATGAGGCAGAGGAGGAAATGGGCACACGCGTTGAGATAAAGTTAGCTATCTTTAAGGTCAGTGTAGAACATATTAGCACACCCCGTCGTTTCAATGGTATTAGTTAAACTGGTCTCATACGAGCTGAGATGAATTAAAGTGATTAGCTAGCAGAATAATTACAACCTCGCCACGCAAAGCACTGCAGGGGACCGGGTGTGTGTCAAGGGAGAGGGCCCGTCACACTGGGCTGACCTTCAGCTCTGACCATAGGGGCCCAGGGCCTCTCATCAGCCTGGTGGGAGCTAAATGAGCTATGGTAGAAGGGCACCAATACATGCATTCTATCACTCATCTCAAATGTCCACACACACGACATACTGCCAACGCACTGCCACAAACACCCGTCTAAAAACCTAGAAAAGGTCCCTCCTGTAGAGCCTGGCAGAATTCTGTGGAAAAGTTCTACAATAAAAAAACATCTACACACTAACAAAAGGTTTCTACCTGGAACTGAAAATGTTCCACCTAGAATTAAAATGTTTTACACAGATCTTGAAAACCCACATTGTCCTTTGGTTGTGCCTGTGGGTCTTGGTCTAGTAAACAAGAGTAGTAAACCAAACATGCACAGATAGAATGAACAAACACTATTTTCAAAGTCAGACTGAATTTTTTTAAGCTTATAGCGGTGAGATGGACTGGAGACACGTATGAGAGTATGAGACGGCCTGTCAGAGATCCTGCCTGCTGAGGGATACCCTCCAGGCTGAATAATGCATGCAACTCATACATTAATTCACAGACTCACACTCTGGGCACACGTTTCCAACATGACACTTGACCCATGACCTCACTAAGGAACTATGGCCTAGTGTGACACTGTGGTCATCTGGGACAGTCTAGGTCAGCCCTCTCTCAACCCTCATTCTCTGGTGCCTTGGGATTGGTTCTGTTAGACTGGCGGTGGCATCTCAGAGTTTTTACCTCCTCGACCAAAATTGGCCCGGTCCTTAGGACCTCCCAAGCCCCCATTGGCCGGCAGACTGGTGGAGGGCCAGGAGTCGGCTAACCAAGGGAACCCTGGGTCACCGGCTTTCAGAAGCCCAGGACGACTGTTTTAGAGATAGCAAGAGAAGGACACAGAAAGAATAAGAGAGGAAGGTAGTGTGGCAAAATGAGAGGGAGGAAAAAAGAGAGATTACTATTAGCTAAAAATCTGGTGCCATCTGAATCTCAGCAAAATTATTCATTTTCATGTTGTTATACCGACAGCTTCAACCTGTGAAAACTCATTCAGCATAACTGGTCCTCTGGAGCAGCCTGGAGGCAACAATAAACAACCAAACAGAGAGACTGAAAAAAAATTGACAAGTCTATAAATCAGCACCGGGCTTTAGAGCCCTTAAGACCCCCTAGAGAAACAGACCAGGACTAAACGCGCAGACATTAAATCCGTTTTAGAGCCCAGCACTACAGACATTTGCATATTACATTTAAAATCATGGAGGGCCTTCTGGCAGCCCATGGTGGTTGGGTAGGAGCATCTCCATAGCAACACACACGGCAACGTTCATAGGCTGGTTTATAGAAACCACCCCTCCCATATTGCACAGGAAATTGGCAATTTCACTCCATTGTCTGAAATAAATACAGAAATATATATTTTTGGTTGTTGTCACTAGGAGGATTTAAATGAACTATTGCCTTATCTTACTGCTGGTACGGATGTACACTTCAGTCACATTTCTCACATGCCTTTGTTAAATAATCAAAGAATGTGTTTCCCTTTAAGCCAAGCTTGCCAAGCGCTCAGGGAATTGTTCACATCTGACTTGTGATGGCTCAAAGGTGTTTAAACAATGATGGGAGTCATTTCCATGTGAAATCTTACAGGCATGTTCCCATATATATGTATGCAAGGCCATGCACGTATACACACACATACACAAACGTGTGTGTGCTCAGGGAACACAACAATGTTTATTTTTAGTGTAGTTGCTGAATTTGTTTAAGCTCTGGGCTGGATCTGCCTGTTCAGGTGTGACAAGGGAGAGAAAAAGAGAGGGGAGACAACTGGCAGTAGAGCAAAGGAAAGAGAGAGGGCAAGGAAGAGCCTGTTTCATTACTAGGGAGCTTCATATTCTCAGCTAGTCATTGTCCAGTGGAATTACCACAGCAGTGGTATTCAGCTAGTGGTATTCAGCTCAATGGTATTCGGAGTTAGGCTACAGATATTTTTTTTATATACTATATACACTCCCTTCCAAAAGTATTGGAATGGCAAAGCTAATTCCTTTGGTTTTGTGGTTTAAGATCAAAAGATGACTGCATGACTGACAACCAAAATAAATGTAGGCTTAAGGAGGGAGTGAGGTAAATGAAAGCTGAAATTCTGAACTTTAAATTTTTGATTTAAAAATCATACAATGTGATTTTCTGGATTTTTGTTTTAGATTCAACTGTCTCTCACAGTTGATCTGTACCAGTGGTAAATTGCAGACCTCTACATGCTTTGTAAGTAGGAAAACCTGCAACATCAGTAGTGTATCAAATACTGTATATATATATATATATATACACAACTCGAAAAATTACGTGAACACGGAATCATCACAGTATAACACCAAGTCAATTATAGTTCAGGGATATCAATCCATCCAGTTAGGAAACATGCGGAATTGTGAATCAATGTACATTTTGGTGCAAATGATAGTGACAACAGGTGCACTGGAGAAGAAACAGCAAGAACACCCCCAAAAAGGGAATGTTTTTGAAGATGGTGGCCACAGACAATTGCTCTCCTCCTTATCCTTCCTGACTGATTATTCTCTAGTTTTGCGTTCTGCAAGTGTCCTTGTCACTACTGGTAGCATGAGGTAGTACCAGCAGCCCATTCAGGCAGAGCTGCTCCTTCAGGATAGTCCATCCATACGTCCCGTTCAAAGATATGCTGTGTCTCCCAGTACAGACTCCAGAGCATGAAGTGGATACAATGTACAAAGTCTATACACCCCTGTTAAAATGAGTCTATACACCCCTTTTTCCACCCTTAATGTGACCTATAAAGTGAATCATTCAATTGAAAAACAAACTGAAATCTTTGAGGGGGAAAATTTTTAAAGAAAAAACCTGGTTGCATAAGTGTGCATACCCTTAAACTAATACTTTGTTGAAGCACCTTTTGATTTTATTACAGAACTCAGTGTTTTGGGGTAGGAGTCTATTAGCATGGCACATGTTGACATGGCAATATTTGGCCACTCTTCTTTGCAAAAGCGCTCCAAATCAGATTGCGAGGACATATACTGTCTACAGCCCTCTTCAAATCACCACACATATGTTAAAATTAATTCAGGTTTGGGCTCTTGCTGGGCCATTCCAAAACGTTAATCTCCTTCTGATGAAGCCATGCTTTTGTGAATTTGGATGTGTGCTTTGTCATTGCCGTGCTGAAAGGTGAACTTCATCTTCCGCTTTCCAATGGATGCCTGAAGGTTTTGTGTCCAAATTGCCTGGTATTTGGAACTGTTCATAATAACCTCCACCCTGATTAAGGCCCGGGTCCAGCTGAAGAAAAACAGCCCCAAAGCATGATGCTGCCGCCACCATGCTTCACTGTGGGTATGTTGTTCTTTGGGTGATGTGCAGTGTTGCTTTTGCACCAAACATACCTTTTGGAATTATGGCCAAACAGTTCTATCTTGGTTTCATCAGACCATAACAAATTTTCCCACAAGCTTGAAGTTTGTTTTTGCAAACTTCAGCCAGGCTTGGATGTTTTTCTTTGTAAGAAAAGTATTCCATCTTGCCACCCTATCCCATAGCCCATTCATATGAAGAACAAGGGAGATTGTTGTCACATGTAGCACACAGCTAGCACATGCCAGAAATTCCTGCAGCTCCTTTAATGTTGCTGTAGGTTTCTTGGAAGCCTCCCTAACCAGTTTTCTCCTCGTCTTTTCATCAGTTTGGGAGGAATGTCCAGTTTTGGCAAAGTCTTTGTTGTGACATATTTTCTCCATATGATGATGACTGTCTAATTGGTATATGTAATTCTTTGGAAATTATTTTGGACCCTTCTCTTGACATGTATCATTAAATGATGCTTTGGATGCTTAGTGCGGACCATGGCTTTTGCTCTGAGATGCAACTAAGTAAATGTTTGGAAAATCCTACTGGAACAGCTTAACTTTAAAAGTGATTAATTAGAGTCACTTTACATTTTGGCAGGTGTGTAATGATTTCTATTTAACATGAGTTTGAATGTGATTGGTTAATTTTGAACACAGCCACATCCCCAGTTATAAGAGCACTTATGCAACAGGATTTTCATTTTCCACCCTCAAAGTTTTAAGCTTGTTTTCAGTTGAATTGTTAACATTATAGGTCACATTAAAAGTGAAAAAAACCTGGCATTTTAACAGGGGTGTGTAGATTTTTATATCCACTGTACCCACAAAATGACTACCAGCGTGCTACTGGTGAGAATGTTTCTTACAAAACTGTTGCTGTAGTGAACGTTTTGCTGCCTGCATCATTATCCAGCATGAACGGTTTGGCGTTGGGTCAATGATGGTCTGGGGACGCATATCCTCCATGTGTTAGCTAACGGTACCCTAACTGCTGTTAGGTTCAACGTCGCCACCCAAAGGGGTTCTCAGACCCATCGTCAGACCTTACAGTGGTGCAGTGGGTCCGGGGTTCCTCCTGGTGCAGGACAATGTCAGGCCTCAAGTGGCCAGACTGTGTAAGCAGTTCCAGGATGACGAAGACATTGATGCCATTGACTGGCCCTCACGTTCCCCAGACCTGAATCCCATGTACAGTAAAGATTTTAATCTTTAATATATTTCCTTAATCGAGACCCTATGTGTGATTCAAGTGTTCCCTTAATTTTTTTGCACACTGTATATTATATCTTGTCAGGCAGACTAGACTACATGCCAAAAAGTTACAACACATTCTTAAACTGTTTGTTTCTGTCTTTCTGTCTTCCTGCCAGTCCGTATGTTAGCCCATCTCCGTTTGCCCGTCTGTCTGCCTGTTTGTGTCTGCCCGCCTGCCTGCCCGTCTCTCTGCCTGTGATTCAGTAGGACTTTAGAGGCTCCTCTCCGGCCTCCCACCCCTGGGTCATTATCTCCTTACATCGTTACATATGCTTGCATTCTGGAGGCGCGCCGCTCCCCGCCTGTCGACAGGCAAATTCATCACCCCTCTGGCAACGCCGCCACCAGCCCTGCCGCACAGGACGAACTGGCCAATAAAAGAACCCGCTCTGCCGGCATTAATTGTTTTTCTGATAATTTCCCAGGAGTGACTGATGACTCAATCAATCGATACATCAACGCGCCTGTTGCATCATCATGAATGAGTGGAGGTTTTGTGAAGAACCAAGGCAGTCCATTCATCATAACTATCTTTTCATATTCCAATGAGTCTGTGTCCTCCGTGAAGGTTGATCAAACACCACAGGCCAGTCCTGTCATCACACCAGAATCCAGGTAGTTCCACAAGAGATGGATTATCACTTCTAATGCTTTTGTTTTGTTACTGTCCTCAAAGAACAAAGACAATGGGTTTCGAGTGATTTAATAAGGATTTTGTTTTTCTTATGAACTATCCTCAGCGGTGTTGTCCTCACCTTCCATTTCCAATCAGGCCTCTGTCTCGTTGAAATGTCACTGTGGTCCAACCAGAGATAGATGGGAAGGAGGAAAGAAAGACAGGGAAGAACTTTAATCAGATGAGTGCTCTGTCAACACTGAACGTGATTCAAGTTATTTCAAAAATAACATTCTCTCAAACATATTCTATTGCTGCAGTCCAATATCCAAACTAAGGTGAGAAGACAGGACAAATGGCCAATACCTGCACGGGTAAAGGTGAAGGACTGAACTGCAAAACAAAAAGACAAGGAGAGTGTGAGTGTTAAAAGCCTGTCCACACAGTCGATGCAACTTCAGAGTAAAAAAACATGAACGAAACGACAGACATCAAAAAGATGCAACACCATCCTTTTGACTATTGACATCCTTTTGAATATCAAGGGTGATAGATACAAAGAGTACCTGGAGTTATAGAGGGTGAGAGACAAAATTGTACTTATGAAGGGTGAGAGATATTAAGAGCACCTTGATTATGGAAAGTGAGAGAGACAAAGGGTACCTTCAGTGGATATCAAAATAATACACGCCCTTATTGAAAATGTTGCATTTGTAAGGGCTTATGTAAAGGCTGAAATAGCAAACAAAAATGTCAGTAATTATCAGCTTTATATATTTCAGCCTTAAGTACATTTTAAATGAAAAACAAATGAATATTTTCTATGAACATAAAAAATATATATTCAATGCCTTGGTATACAGGGAATGCCAAATGTTCTCTAGTCGCATTCCAATGACTGTATAATGTTACCTGACATCAGTTCAAGTTGTTCTCATTTGCCATTACTGAAAGCAAATGTTCCTGTAGGTTATTCACAAGGAGCTTGCCAAAGATCTCCATGATCTTATTGCTGAGAATTCGCTTAGGCGAGGGATATAAACAAAGGCATTACATCACTATCATGGGACACTATGAAGACCATAATTTCAAGTGGAGACAAGATGGCACAAACAACTTATAATTCTTCACAGAAAAATGCCCAAACTGCATTTAACCAAAGTACACAGTCATGCATGGTGGCATCAGCATCATATCAAGGGGCTGCTTCTCTCCTGCACATATCAATATATGTTGGCGCATACCTTACTACTCTCTTCCAGAAAGATTTAGTTAAAGAATCATTTCACCATTTAACATGAAAACGTTCTGAAGCACACAGCCAACTCAAAAAGAAATTGCTTGCAAAAAGCAATATCAATGTCCTGGAATGACCCAGTCAGAGACCCGATCTCAATCCTATAGGGAGTCTGTGGACTGACCTAAAGACGGCTGTGCACAAGAGTTCCCCTCGCAAATTGACTGAGCTGGAACTATTCTGCATGGGAAAGCGGGATATAATTACAAAATCCCAGCTGATTCAGACCTACCCAAACTGTCTGACTGCTGTATTCCAAGCAAACGTTTTTTTTCCAGAAAGCATTAGTTGTTTGGTGCCCATATTTATGAAACCACGATCCTTATTTTGTATTTGATTTTTTTTAAAGAAAATATTTAAGTGTATTTCACTAAAATAGTGTTGATTTCATGATTATTTTAATTTAATGTGAAAAACCGCCTGACATGATTTTTCTTGATTTCAACCCTTACAAAAGCCAGATTTTCAATAAGATGTGTAGACTATTGTTCTCAACATTTAATAATGTATGACTTACAGAAAGGAGAAAGAAACAATGATGTGTTGTCATATTTTAAATGGGAAAATGTGACAAAGAGTACCTACTACCTAAGAATAGATAATGAAGGATGAGATTTATTTAGAGAAAATTAGATACAAAGTGTACATAGATTATGACGATTATAGATACAAACAGTACCTAGATTATGAAAAGTGAAAGATACTACATGTACCTAGATTATGAAGAGTGAGAGATACAAAGAGTAGCTAAATAATGTAAAAAGTGTACCTAAATTATGGAGGGTGAGACACAAAGCAGACAGCAAAAAGGAGACAGAAACATTGAACTGGATATTGAAAACATTTGCTGAAAGATCAGAGCAGTGTTGGTATATAAAGTCAATCACTTTTGAATTAAATAATCACCATGGTGTCCACCACAGCCAGTGAAGCATGGTGATTGCAATAAACATTATAATATGCATTGTCCATAGCTACATGCTTGAATCCCTGCTGGGAGGGGTAATCAAAAAATTGCATACCTCACACTGAACAATACATTTATGCCTAACGTGTAACCAACCTGAGTCACGGTCCCATAATGAAATGTAATGTAAATTACTTATTTCAAATGAGTGGATTTGATTGTTACAGTGGCGGTTTGATGGGATTGTGTTCACAGCCAATGCACGTAGGGGCACAGAAGATGAAAGCAAATAGGGCTCATTTTGGTCTGAGCTGAATACTGCTGACTTTCTCAGCTTTAAATTATACAGTACACCATTCCGCAAAACACCTCTGTCTCTCACCTCTGAGACTCAACTAACTCACACAAGACCTGGATGTCTAAACGCAGCTGGGAAAACTGGTCTACACAGTAGTGCTCCTGCAGGATATCTGAGCAGGTCTTTGCAGCTATGTTAGGTCAGCTCTGTGACAGACCAGTGGTTCTGACCTGCATAGTTGCTGAGGCCTTTCCTCTTCTTCCTCCTCCAGTAGAGCCAGGCGCTGAAGCCCATGAGGACAATCCAGCAGGCCCCTCCCAGCCCAGCGATGAAGGCCGGCTGTTTCACCACATCGGAGATGCTGTTGTTGCCCTCCGCCCCCGTCATAACATCACGCAGCTCTGCACCTGACAGAGACAGCAGGGGACAGGAGAGGAAGAGCACCTTCAGAGGGGCGACGTCAGAGGAACACTGTTAGAAATTAACTGTCATAGGGGTGATGTCACGGCGCAATGTCTCGATGCTGTTTGCCAGTAGAACCATACCAGTCACTAGCTAAAAAAGTAATTTTGTCAATAGTTTTTACCCTGTCTTCAGTATACGATTTGACCTACTCTAAGAAAGGTCCAAAAGGTACAATCATGTTAGTTATTTAATAGGATTTAAACCATAAATAACGAAGCACTATGGATAAACAATATCAAATAAATCAAAAGCGTAAAAAACTGCAACACATTGGCAGAGAGTTCATCAATTCTGCAGTGCTCTCATCAATTTTGGCGCAGAGATTGGGAGATTGACAGAGCAACTCGGACAGAGTTTGATTTTCCGCCGCAGCTACTGTGCTGTGAAATTAGATTCACAGTCTCCAGTGTGAGCCGGAGCACCAGCCACAGTCATTAAGCTTCAGTCCACAGACCTCTGTTTGCCTTGCCCTGGCCGTTAAGGATATTTTCCCCACACATCAGTCAAAAGTCACAGATGAAGAGCGTCTGGCCTGGCTCTGCTATTGATTTTAAGCCTATATACTTGGGGCATCCTTCAGCTGTTTGATAAGATGTGATAGGCTGATAAGCCCACCCAAATAACACTGTCTATTTGGTTAGCGACTCAGCCGCACAGATATTGAGAGGGATTATCGATACAGCTAACACCACTCGCCACACTGTTACTGGACACCACGCTAAATGAAAAACCATTGATTTCCTGATGGATCGCCATGCATGGACCACCTTACAGAACTCTCCGCAGCTTCAGCTGTGAACGGCGAAAAAGCACAATTGTGGTTCTCTTTCAAGCGTGATAAATCGACCGGTCCCCCGGTCTGTAAGTCGGGTCAGGGTTATTACCTGGGTCGCCGCGAGCCCCGGCGGTGGGTTTCTTACCTATAATAATGGGTTGGGGTTCACTCTTCACCCCCACCCCGGCACTGGTGCCAGCCGCCACCTCCACCCGGTACTGTACCCCCGCCTGCAGACCCCCCACCACCACCGAACGGATGGCTGCGTCAACCGTCTTATTTACGTGGTAGCGCGTCTCGTTCGCCAGACACCAGATCTACAAATCAGAGGGACACACAAACACACACACACACACACACACACACACACACACACACACACAGGATTTTGTCATCTCGATATTTGCACACAACACACGTAGACGGCGAAGCTGTGTACCCAGACATATTTTTGTCACGTGCGAACCGACTGCCGTGCAGTAGGGGTCGCCGCTCCGTACCTTGTACTCCTGGATGATGCCGTTCTGGTGGTCCACGGGAGGGGGATCCCAGGACACACTGATAGAGGTGCTGTTATGGCTCCCCGCTGTGAGAACTGTAACCTGCTGAGGGGGACCGCTGGGCGCTGCGTGAACAGACACAACAAAACCGAACACATCAACGTATCACCACGTATTCTCATTGGGATAGAGCCCGCTGCTACTGCATGCTGGTTACCAGAGCACAGTGGAGAGCGTTGCCTTGATTTATATTTAAACACTGGTTCAATGAGGCAGCCTTTCCCTGTAGTAGCAGCAAGCCGTGACGCCGCGGTGTTAAAGAAAATGAGCTAGTGAGCTCCACTGCCACGACCGCACTCCACTCCGAATGCTCGCGACTGTCTCGCTTAATTTCCCTCTCCAACCTCTGTCCCGTGTACTTAAGTCTTTCTTTTTAACATTTCTCATTCCTTTCTCGCTCGTTTCTCTCCCCTGAAGCTTTTAAAGCTGCTGCAGAGTAGAGGTCTCTTGGTGTCTTTGTATGCTTAGGGAACTCTATCACGACAGTCCATCTAGCAGCCAATAAAATAATGTCCATTGCCAAACAATACCATTGACTTTTAAACTGCCCAGTCCCAATCACTTCATTGCCTTATGAACTTCCGAGGCCCGATCAGGCTTTACTGAAGGTACCGATGACCTTTCACAGTGCCCTTCCAGAACAGAGCATAGCCAGCAAGTGGATCCCAGACAGGGCACAGACCAGGCCAGTGATAAAGGGCCTGCCGTCATAGTAATGGATTACCAGTGTCACACGCAGTCACACGCAGGCACTAGCTGCAACGCAAAATGCAGCACATGATGCATATCTGAGCTTAATGAAAGCACTCCATTCTGGTGTACAGTAATGAAAGAGATGCTAATAAGACCATTACCTCTTTAATGTATCGCTGGCAAAGACGTGACCAGAGGAGTGTCTCATCAAATGTCAAGTGACACCCTGGGAAACACGTTGGTGGGTTTCAAATCACAACACCGGCAGGAAATTGCAGACAATGCCCTCACACCTGTCACTTTCAAAAGCTGTATTGTGTAATACAAAAAATCAATATCTATCAGTGTATAAATTATCCAAACAAAGCCAATACTACGAGAAAAGCTTCCAGCTTGAATTTTCCAATGGCAGAAATCAACATGAGCTTGTCACCTGTCCCAACCGTCTTCGACCATATTCTGTTGATGCCCAGTGAGTGAGTCTGACTGGTACTCTGGGGAATCTCTTTTGCCGTCTCATCATGCTTGATGAGCCACCAACGCAAACGTTAACATGCTGTGAATCTAATTATCGAATATACATCTCGATAACTATGAAGAATTCATTATGTATTACTATAAAACACATGTAGGTTAAAGGGACAGCTAAAGACAGATTACTGCTTATATAGGATTGAGAAAGAACACCAGAACCCAGAGCAACAGACCAACACAGCTATTTCATACTGTGCACTTGCAATCTATGTATTCCTGTGGTACAACTCATTCAAATCAGATTGATTGGTTGGGATAACACAGGACTTAACTCAATTGAAAAGCTCTACATTGTGTCTACATTATACAGTCAATGAAAAATCTATTTGAATTAGCTTCTGAATTTCTATGTCAGGCAAACGTAGCTAGCCAGGTGGGACGTTGAACAATAGTCTCATTAACCAGCTGGCCTCTGAGCCACCTGGCTAGCATGGCTACAGTCGGCTGCTCCAGATGGGCCTCAGCTCTGGAGAGGAGCGGCTACATGGGGGACGGCTGAGCATGCTCAGAGAGGTACAATTGGGAAACAGCTAATGTGTGGGCCAAATTGTGTTAGCGAATGTTAATCTGAATCTGAGACACCCACATTACTTGAGCTTCTGTTCAAATATCCGGCTGACATCAGTGTTTCTTTTTTTTATTATCCCAAGGGAATGTTTTATTTAGGAGAGGGAGTAGGAAAGAACCAAGAATGAATTAACTAATGAGAGGAATGCGGCGGGAGGGATGTAACATGCTCAATATTATATGGACCGGGGGGCACGGCAAACACTGGGACAGCAGGAGTCCAGTAGTAGCACGGAGAGAGAGAAAATGGGATGGAGCCCGAGTCACAGGAGACAGGCCGCCCACAGCCAGACCAATCACAGCCCCCGACTGAGCAGAGATGTCTGGGAGATCTGCCACTGCGTTACTCTAACTTAGCGCGGCTCCAGTTTTCTTCTGTTAGCCTGTTTGCCATTTGTATTCGGGTGTGTTTCTGTGTGAGCGTGTGGTGGGGAGCACGCGGGGGTGGCGGGTTTAATGACATTTATCTTTAATGTATGGGGCCATTACCAGACTAAGCAAGTAAGCAGGGTTGAAATACAAAATTCTGTCAAGAGTTTCTGACAAAGTGAATAACAGCGCCTCAGACCCAGTTGCCAATGCAACGCTTTGTGGCGTTGCTACAACGTTGTCTCATTACCTTCCTCCAAGGTGCGTGCTGTCATCGATTCACTGTCGGCTCCCTGGAACTCGTTGAAGTACGGCCGGACTTTTATCTCGTAGACCACGCCCTTCTTCAGGCCAGACAAAGCTACGTCTCTCTCCGAGGGGACCTTGAGATCCTGTACCTGCCAGGCACCCGGGGAAGGCAGTCCCGATGTCTGCCTGTACAGAACACGATATCCCTGGATGAACTGAGAAGGGTTCTCCACCTGAAGAAGGTGAATAGAGAGAAGAGTTATCTTATCAAAAAACTATTGACTGTATATTGTCGAAAGGTGCTTGTCAATAACCCGAGTAAGGTTTCAACAACGTTTCTCCTTTGACATTAAACTCGTTGTTCATGAACATTGAGTCGTTACTACTGTACACTTGAAGTCCTTTTAAACACAACGCACACCAAGCTGACCAGCAAAATAGATCTCTTACACTTGACCCAGACAGAGTGGATTCAACCGCACGTCATCCTTTTCTGTACAACCCCGTTACCATGACGGTGTAGTGTCGGCGGAGGGGCCTGGGTAGGGGCGGCGCAACACAATTCACAGTAATGGCTTGTTAACAGGGGCAGAAGCAAGCGAAAGCTTTTACAGGCCAAATAAAGCAGCTGTTTACCGTCAGTCCAGCCCAAATAAATTACAGAGACGCAATGCCTCTATGGCTGCCTGTTAGAATTTCATTAACAAAATGAATCCTGAATCTAAAAGCTTTACGAAGCCCCACAACCTCACTCCACTCGCTTCCCCCTTCACCTGCAATAGAACTGATTGATCCCGCTGGATGCTGGCACAGCGCTAGGAAGCGTCATAAAAAAGTTAAGTCATCTTATGGGACAGGTGCACTACGTTATGAAAGTTGCCTTGACAACAACTAGTATGTAGGAAAAAGAAAACCCCATGCACTAGCTGAAATGAATCCCAGTTCGTTGTTAATGTTAATATGACATGAAAAATACTGTTATCATATCAAGTTGCTAATTGAAGATGATAGATAGTATCTCGAAATGTCAACTTCACAGGAGTGGTATCTTTCATTGTTCCCCTTAACAAGCCATGTTGTGAACTCGACTACTATCTGATAACATGCGCTCGGCAAATAGCTATGGGGAAACGGCCCCGCTGTGTACCGTGCTGAAGTTTATGGATTGTGTGAACGTGAAGGTATGTGGACTGGCGCGTGAAAGACCCTCTGTCACCAAGCAGCGTTATCCAGAAGGCAGATTAGACAATTTTGCCAAAAAGAAAAGAGTAATACCGTCAAGATAAGGAGCCGACTGCAAACAGCTCCCAAAAGAGAAAACACAACCTGCTGTCGCTAATGGTGATCTATTAGTCCCGCGGAGAAACATTTGTCTTAATTCCTGCGTCACCCGAACGATCGCAGATTGATGAAACACCAGCTGTCCCTAGAATCCACATCCACCTCACACATAAGCTTTCAGTGTTATGTGTGTACGTACTTATGCGTGTGTTTGTGTGTGAGTGTATAGGTACATCGTGCGTGTGTGTGTTTGTTTGTGTGTGTGTGCGTGTGAGAGAGAGCTCTAGTATTTAGGTGTACTGGTGTGCCAAACAATGGATGACACACAGCATTGTGGGCGAAAAACAAAAAGTGAAACTGTGTGCATGAAGGTTGGAGATAAGCAAAGACTAGGAGCTGGCTGTGTTCCTGACCCACCCTAATGCGCTACTCTCTACGCCGCCAGCCTGGAAGACAAGGCTCATCTCTCTCCCCATTCAGCTGTTGACTTCCTGCGCTTCCCGACTCAGTGAAAATAATAACTCACCACGCCGACAAAATGACCTGTTTCAAAGCGAGCCTCCACAATGCAACTTCCTCATAATCCCTGCGCAATCTAAACTGAGGAATGATTTATCTCGGCAAGTCAAAATGATAAGTTACAGGTTATTAAGTGGATCGCCTATGAAATTATCAACGCATGAAACACTGGTTCCGGCTAGAAAGGGGCTGAACTCACGGTCCATGTGACCTGGACGGAAGTGGAGCTGACCACTACAGGATTGTGCATGCTGACCGCCACTTCGCCCAGCTCCTTCTGGACACGCCGATGGTCAACGCCCTGCGCCGGAGGACTTATATCTGTGAAAGGGAGAGAGAGTGAGCAAGAGACAGAACAAAGCCATCAATTCATTGTGCCGTGTCGTCGCACGAGCACGCTGCGGTCTTGTGCGTACCTTGGGTGCGAACGGGCTCGGACATAGGGCTGGGGTCTCCGATACCCTGGGCGTTGACCGCTCTGATGATAAACAGGTAGACCGTGTTGGGTCGGAGGTCCTTGACCGTGAACTGTGTGGTCTTCACGTGGTCGGCCACTGTCTGCCAGCTGTTGCTGACCAGTTGACTGCTCACGGATCAGAGAAGGGTTAGGGAGCGGAGCCAAGGGAAGCTTTCACACTAATCTGTCTCCACAGCTATGGTCCTATTGGTCATGTTTTAACTAACTGAATGAGTCTCTCTAAATGACTGATCTGAAGCCTAAGCAGGTGAACACTAGTTCTCCCTGATCGACCTTGTTGGATCGTACAGGATTATTGTATTCAGACTATTTTGGAAAAGCCCTAGGATGCGTGTGCCCTGAATGTGCCCTGGCAGTGTCCCCATCTAAATGCTTACATCTGTAATTGCTCTGAAAGCGTGGGGTCATGTATCAAGGCCTCGATTGAGGCAAATGTTCCCAGACATACCCAAAGGCCTCGATAACGTAGGAGGAGAATGGGGAACCCTCCTCGGGCCCAGGCTCCCATGACAACGAGACACTGCTTTTGGTGACATCAGTGACCTCTGGCTTAGAGGGAGGTCCTGGGAGGGCAGTGGCATTATGGGACATGGAGTCTGTGAGGTCGCTGGACTCTGAGGGTCAAGAAAGGAGAAAAGGCTTCTTCAAAATAGACTCATCATATTCAAGGGAATAGGTGGGTAATATGTAGTTGGATAGTGAATGTGTAGATGCTTTACAAACTACCTACAGAAAAATTCAGTTGGCCGTCTACTTTCACCCTCCCTAACCTTAACCTTACCAACCATTTACTTTCAGTTGGCAGTCTACATACACCATGCCTAACCTTAACCTTACCAAGTGTTTACTTTCAGTTGGCAGTCTACATACTCCATCTCTAACCTTAACCTTACCAACCATTTACTTTCAGTTGGCAGTCTACATACCCCATCCCTAACCTTAACCTTACCAACCATTTACTTTCTGTTGGCAGTCTACATACTCCATCCCTAACCTTAACCTTACCAACCATTTACTTTCAGTTGGCAGTCTACATACTCCATCCCTAACCTTAACCTTACCAACCATTTACTTTCAGTTGGCAGTCTACATACTCCATCCCTAACCTTAAATCGCCTACTACCTCCATCCTTAACCCTGATCAAGCATTTACATTTTGTTTTTTATTTTTTATTTTGTTGACTTTGTGTGAATATTTCTATTAATATGTATGGAAATCTTGACTCTCCAAATAAAGTGTAACTAAAGGGATGTTTTGTGTGTGGTGGGTGGCAGGTACAAGACTGGATGAGTTGTTTGCATAGCTACCTCTGACATCCAGGAAGGCACTCCATGAGGTCTCGCCCGTGGAGCTGGTGGCCACACAGGTGTACAGCCCAGAGTCAGGCAGCTGAGGGCACAACATCCAGTCACAAACAAAAGAGTGAAACAACCAAACACCTCCCCCTAGAAACAGGCAACAGCTCAGAAATGAAGAATTTAGGTGCTAACCATTCTGTTAACCATTCTGTTCCTCACTCAAAACCTTCCTTTCCAACTTTTTTGGAAAGGAAAGAAAAAGGAGCATTGGTTTATTTTTTCCAGAGCTGTATATTGGTACTGACGCCCGGTTCCATTGGTTTGTCTAGTCCAACCTTGATCCCAGTTGGCCTTCCCAACCCTTTTGTCAACCTTTTGCTATTGAAAGAACTCGGCAGCAGGCAGTACACAACAAATGCATTAACCTCCACTGGCCTGTCTTGCTCCCGGGAGAGAGGGACTAGGTGAGAACAAGAAAACAGAGCGGGGGAAGATGGAAAAAAATAGCCCTGAAAGTGCTGATGTTAATTTTCGTAATAAATTTCATTTAGTGCGAGTCGAGCCCTCCACATCCTCAGCCCATCATAATCATCGATACAGACACAGCCAAAAAGAGACATAATAATCTATTTAACGCTGGCCGCTTTAACACTAGCGAATGGTGACAGGCTGGCTCTCCCTCACTCTCCATTGCTTCCTCTCTATCACGCACTTGCTTCTGTCTTTTTATTTTCTTCTCTTAACTCCCATCTTCTCCTTTCCTTGTATTTACTTAATCTACCTCAGTTTTCACAGCCACGTTTTCCTAAGCTTTATTCATTCGACCCGGAGGACTTGGGCTTTGGTCAGTCTAATGGATATTCCAAGGCGATGTGGGGGATAAAGGCATGGTGTTTCAAGGAAGCGTGCAAGGGTGTTTAGGTACGTCTGAACAGGTGTGCACACGGGCGCGAGTGTGTATGTGGACAGCTTCTACACATTCTGATGGGGTGATATGGTGCTGTACACAGTTCCTCCCCCCATCACTGTCCTTGAGTTAAAGCATCTTGAAGCACTTCCCAGGAGACGGGCTCTAAATGACAGCTTCAAATGACATACAAATCAATAGCCCCCATTCATCTTTAAAAGCGACCTGACTGCAATTGTCCATTTGAATTACGTCCAGCTGACATCAGATGGGAAATGTTCCTTCGTCTCCCTTCAAAAAACAACTCACACACACACACACACACACACGCACAAATCATAACTGCCTGCCTCTGAGTGCAGGGAGAAACCATAAACAACAGACGGCGGATTGAAAAGAAGGCAGGAAGACTAGAGAAACGGAGAGAGAGAAGAGCCAGAGCACTGTGGCGGGAAGACTCAAGGCCAAACCAATCATGACTGAATACAGAGCTGAGCAGAGTCTTGCTGCTGTGATTTTGTCTAGTGTGTCTCTACAGCACTAGACTACGTTGTTTATTTCTTAATATGGTTCCACACATGCTGAGACCATGGTGACAGTTAATCTTCCTGCGGTATGACACATTTAACAGGGATAAACACTTTACACATTTAAAATTTAACAAAAATTGTACAACGATGAAAAAAACATTTTTTGTCCTTTTTCAGTAGACATACATTACGGATTGGATAATTATTGGTGTCTAATCTGTATGTTTAAGAACAGTTTAAATATTTTGTTATAATTATATTAATAATAATGCAAAAACAGCTTTTGCAGTCTTTATTATGAGAGAATGCCATGGATGCTCTTATGTCAGCTGCCCTATTGGCAATGTTGGTTTTAAGTGTGATGTTAAGGTCAAGGCATGCTTCTCTGCCATAAACAAGCTGAAGAATTTTATTTATTTTATAGACCATACTGCTGGACTGTATAGAAGAACAAAGCCTGAATAAATGGTTGATATGAGTAAATAAATGCTTCTCTTCACAGCAGAGCTATTTGTGCTTATATTAACAAGTTTAGACCTTCTGTAGAACGTAGCCTCCTGAACTTTCTTGAACACCATGTAGAACAACTGCTTACGTTGCATTCATTTAAGATCAGTTTGTTGGATCACCCATTTTGATAACGACTGTCACTCTTTGAGCTCAGGGAGATCCTTGGCGTTAGGCTCTGACATGAAGAGTGTGGAAACGTGAGCATACATTGTAAGACAAGTGGCAAATCATGTGGAAAGACGAAGTAACTTAATGGCTCTAGACAGTTGCCATGAGGGAAACCATACTGTTAGTGCTGAACAAATTGAGTGCCCTTCTCTGTATGCATGCATTTACCATCAGTAGTTTGTTCTATGAAAAACACCCACCCATTTAACAGACCGGCTAAAGGTGGTTAACTATTCTTTAGTGGGGAAATTACTTTCGCTTACTTACATGCCCCTGGACACATTCCCTTTTAACTTTGATTAAAGACCTTTCCACAATTACTTAACCAAATAAAAAAGCTGAACTCGGTGCGAGTACTTCCTTGTCCGGGCGTGAGTCAGCAGTTGCAGTGTAAGAGATAATCATTCTGTGTTTTCGTGCGTGTGTGTGGTTGGGAAGCCTGGATTACTGACTATAAAGTTAAGCCACTAAGCTAGTCCTCTAAACCCACCCTGGTGCTCGTGATCTGCAGGCTGCCAGGCTCCAGCAGGGTCATGCGTGGGTCCTTCCCAAGCAGACTGACGCCATCCTTCAGCCAGGTAACGGTGGGCTCAGGGTCCCCAGACGCCTGACACCGCAGCAGGGCCACCGCACCCACAGCCTGCGTCTGATTGGATGGGCCCTGCCGGATGATGGGTGGGGGGCGGTCCTTCGAGGCTGGGGGAGAAAAAGGATGCAAGAACCACTGTCAACAATTTACAGTGAAACTCAAACAAAGAACGGTAGCTCGCTGCTATATGTAATTAAAACTTGCACGGCATAGACGTTAATTAATTCAGGACTGGAGGGCCAAGGTCTTGGTGATCTATCTGTTGTGATAGAGGGTACCTGTTTTGGGGGTCGTTTTGCAGGTTTCTGAGGGTGTGTGCTTATGGCAGCACATAACACTGTAGCACTCTAATTACAAGGTGTGGATTAACGGTGGCTCGCCTACGGGGCTAATTACCCGGCTTTCTTCACAACAACTTTCAACACGTTCACACCACCCCCTCCCTCTCCCCCTATCTTTCTCCTTTTCCTCCTCTTCTCCACAGACTCAGCTGCCTGCACCTCCCCACCCTCATACTAGACACTGTTAAGAATTAGAAACTCCAACCATTACATTCTGTAATCCTCCTTATTTTTGGGGTGCTATATCTTTAGATGTTTTGTAATATCCTCTCTACTCTTTTGCTCTTTTCAGTGCGGCTGCTGTTGACAGGGAAATTGTCTGCACCAGGTTCTAGCACTCATGTGCAGTTCTGAAGCGTTTCTATCTACTAGAGCAGAGACACTGAACAGACACGTCACCACGGTGTGTTTCATTTCCATTGGCATCGCCTCATTGCTAGATTCATATTGTATTACTAATGCACACTACCGTTGAAAAGTTTGGGGTCACTTAGAAATGCCTTTATTTTTTAAAGAGAAATTAAATGTTTGGTTCATTAAAATATAAATAAATTGATCCAAAATTCAGTTTAAAAATGGTTAATGATAATGACAATTGTAGCTGGAAATGGCAGATTTTTTATGGAATATCAGGGGCCCATAATAAGCAACCTTCAGTCCTGTATTTCAATGGTACATTGTTTCTGCAGTTTATCATTTTGAAAGGCTAATTGATCATTAGAAAACTCTTTTGCAATTATGTTAGCACAGCTGAAAACTGTTGGGCTGATTTAAGAAGCCATAAAACTGGCCTTGTTTAGAGAGGTTCCGTATATGGAGCATCAATAATTGTGGGTTCAGCTACAGGCTCAAAATTGTCAGAAACAAATCAATTTATTCTGAAGCACATCAATCTATTGTTGTTCTGAGAATTGAAGGTTATTCCATGTGAGAAAGATCTCGCACACCGCAGTGTACTACTCCCTTCACAGAACAGTCTAGTTTGAGAAACAGGCTTCTCATAGGTCCTCCTCCTGTATAACATCAGTCTCAGCATCAACAGTGAAGAGGTGACTCCGGGATGCTAGCCTTCTAGGCAAAGTTGCATAGAAAAAGCTGTTTCTAAGGTTGGCCAATAAAAAGAAAAGATTAAGATGGGCAAAAGAACACAGACACTGGACAGAGGAAGATTAGAAAACTGTGCTCTGGACCAACGAATCAAGGTTTGAGGTGTTCGGATCACAATGAAGAACATTTGTGAGACACAGACCAAATGAAAAGATGCTCGTAGAGTGCTTGACGTCATCTGTCAAGCATGTTGTGATGGTGTTGGGGTACTCTGTTGGTGGTAAAGTCTTGAGATGTCTAAAGTGTAAAAGGGAACCTGAAGAAGGAAGGCTATCACTCTATTTTGCAACAGCATGCCATACCCTGTGGCCGGCGTTTGATTTGAGCCAATTTCCTCCTACAACGAAAACAACGACATTTCTTAGTGACCCCAAACTTTTGAATGGTAATGTAGATGCTAACCTAACAACACAAAACAACTTAACTGTGATCAGATGCAATAACATCAGAAGAATCCTCTCGATCACTCAAGAAATCGTTACTACGTTTACATCTTTGTGCACAGCAACACCACTTACCAATCCATCCTTTCCGATGGTAAGGCTAGATTTCTTTCGAACAAATTCTTGCACAGATGTAAATTTAATAATGTGTGTCAGAGCCAAGAAACAAATGGAGAGAAAGAAAGACAAAGAGAGAGAGAGTCATGTAAACAGCTCCCAATTGGCACTAGCTCAGCACTTAAGATAATGATGCTCTTTGAGAGACGAGAGGTGTAAATGTGACTCTCCATCAGGGAGAGAGTTTTCATTGAACAGTTTCACTCTTTTCAGCCCTTATGGCCTCTCTGGTGCAACTTCGCACAGTGAGATGCTAATGAAACGGATGAAGGCATTTGACCGATTAGCTCTTACCGCGTTCAGCACAGCACATCTGAGGCAAGATAAGTGCCAAGCATTAAACAGACAGCCTCTGATGCATTTCATGGCTGGCCATTCAGTGCATATGGTCAATCAAGTGTGTACGTTGCTTGAATATAGTTGTGCACTTTTCTAAGCAGGCCTGGTCCAAACCATTTGGAGGCCCTTGGTGAGTTTGGTTATTGTGGGCTCGCCACCTTGGGGAAAAACATTTCCTACCTGGTAGCAAAGCATGCATTGTTTCACATTTCCTTTCCCAAGTTCATCTTTTCACCTCATTCTGCCACATGAGTGCCACGGGAAATTCAGCAACCGCAGAGAGTAAGAGTCCGTTACAGACCCACAGCACCATACACTGGGTAATGTCCCTCTACTGCCAGTCTGCATTAGGATGCGATGGTTAGACTAAAGGAGAGAGTGCTCTCTACTGGCTTTTTTGGATAGGCAGCCTATTCGGCGAATGCGCCTGGCCTTTGCTGGTTCTCAGGCAAGGTGCACAAATGTGTTGGCAAGGATAGGCTTCTGCAGATCCGCACTGGCAGTGCCACGTCTACAGGTGTGTGGGGTCCGCTCTCCGCTCTCACCGTCTGCCACCTCCAGCTGGGCCTTGGCCAGGATGCTGCCCGCCACCGTGAGGGCCTGGCAAGTGTAGAATCCTGAGTCAGAGCGCTGCACTGCCGAGATGGTGAGCTCCCCGCTCACTGACACGGACACGCGGCTGTCCCCCTGGGCCGGCTGGCTTGGGAACAGCAGAGCCTGGAGAGGTAACGGGGTAACGTTTGTGGTGTTTAGTCATGTAGCCCGTAAATAAAAACAACAAATAAAACGGGGAGCCATTCAACGCACGTGCTGTGGAAAATAGAGTGCGAGTGAAGAGTAAATTGCACCGTGCCAAATGATTCACACATTCAGTTGGTTACGTAATACGTGAAACAAGAATTTGAGAAGTTAAGAGTGACAGGAATTAGAGGGAGGGAGTTCTAATTGCAGTGAGTGACGTGGACGCCAGGCATTGTTATATAACGTCAACACCAACCACTGACAATGAAAGGGCGTGGACTAACAGATCCAACCAATCATCTGAAGCCCTTCTCCACTTTCCTCCATTTTCATTTTGTGTGTGGGTTCATTACCGCGCACTCTGAGTAGGCATTTACATCCAAGTCATTTATCGGTCACTCGTATCCTTAAGGATTTACAGTCAGTGCATTCACCTTAAGATAGCTAGTTAGACAACCACATATCCCAGTTGTAGTACTGACATTATCCCACAATAAACAGTATTGGCTGGTGGGCTAAACTTCTAACATAAGTTCTGAATCCCTGTAGTAGTGTGTGTGTGTAAATCAGCATGGAGGACAGGTCTACAGTCATTTACATGGTGGATGATAGCACACAGGGAGGCCCTGCAGCAATGCTCTTGACATTGAGTGAGTCCTTATGGCTGTCTACTCATAGCCTTGAGATGTCTATGAGAGTTCTGCCCATTCTTGGTCCTGAGAGCAGACAAACGGAGGGGAAGGACATTAGCCTGATCCTATTATGCCTAACGACTCTAATGCACCAAATTAATGTTGTCTCTTGTTAAATAAATGGCTGGTCAGAGCCCTGCAGAGTGGGCCGATGATTAATGACCACTTCATTATGTGGCTCCCATGGGGACGGGAGTGCTGACCGCCCCCTCTCGCCCCCGGCTCTACCCACTGACCAATGTGGACCCAACCTTCATGTCTCATTTAAGACAAGGAGAAGGTTATTTTCGTTTGTGTGTGGGGGAAGATTCCAACGCAGGGAAGAGTTAATGTACAGGGGGAGGAGCTAACACAAACAGGGCGGACTAACCCATTCACAGGGAAGGCCCAACATGCAGGAGGAGGAGCTAACACACAGGGAAGAGCTAACATATACAGGGAGAAGATAACTCATACAAGGAGGGGGAAACACATAAGGGAGGAGCTAACACATAAAGGGAGGAGCTAACATTTACAGGGAGGTGCTAACATGGACAGGGAGGATCTAACATATACAAGGAGGAGCTAACACATACAGAGAGAAGATTACACATACAGGAAGGAGCTAACACATACAGAAAGGAGCTAACAGAAACCAGGGGGTGTTAATACACAGAGAGAGCTCAAATAGAAAGTGAGGAGCTAACACAAACAGGGATGAACTAACACAGAAAGGGAGGAGCTAACAAAAAAACACAGGCACAATCAGTACAGGCACAGAGGACATTCAGCTATTCAAACCAATGTTTCTAACCTGGCTTCCCTCCCGCTGCCAGAACACAGTGGGTTGGGGGTTTCCCTTGGTCTCACAAGGAAAGGTGGCTGTGCGTCCCTGAGCCACAATCTGGTCCCTGGGGCGTACCACAAACTGGGGAGCTTCTGGAGAACAAAGGTCAGACAAGCAAAATCACTGTCAGCACATCAGGATCACGTTTGGAAACTGTCCCGTTCATGTGCAAAGACTAAGCAATGACAGCTACAGGTTTCAGCTGCAAGCTACAGGGTTCATGCAACAGGTGACTATCTCGTGGTGTCTCTGGAGAGCCATTTCTACAGGTACGCAGAACACACAAGCCATTCATCCAGCTGGCCACAAACCTTGAATGAATGAGACCCACTCAAGAGCTCCCATTCTCCCTGCTAGGTCTGTACATAACTACTGCATGTCATCGACTAGGTCCGGACCAGCAAGTTGAAGGAGCACAGGAGCTTTAGATAGCTTAGACACACTCAACTAAAAAGAAGACAGGGGGCTGAAACGTCTCACGTGTGAATGTGTGCTGTGTATTTCTAGGTATGTACAGTGTATATACAAGTGTTGGACCATTTACATACACTACTAGACCTAGGATGTGAGCATGTGTGTGTTTGAGTAAAAGAGAGACTATGTCTGCGTGTGCGCGTGTGTGTGCGTGTGTGTGTGTGCAGGTGCGCGTTTGTGACCGTATGTGTGACAGACAGGAAGAGAGTAATGCATGCAAAATGGGATCAGCTCTTTATTACTTACCAACAGGGCGAGCTGGTGATAGAACAATGATGTGGGTGAGGACAAGACAGAGGGGGAGGGGGGGTGAACGGAGGAATGGGCGAGGGGGTGGGGGGGGGTGGAGTGGGGAGGAGAAGAGGGAAAATATAGGAGGGGAAGGGAGAGGTGATAGGAGGCATGGGGGGGGGGGCAGAGAGGAGAGGGAAAGAAAGAAAACCAGAAATGAATGACATGTGGTGTTGGGTCCAAAACTCCAGCAGGTCAAGGACAGGAGAGCGGTGCTCTGCCACCACGACAGGGGAGGGACCGGGGCGCATTTACAGGATGTGACCCTGGGGATTGTCACGGTTCATCCCGGGACACAACGGGTGGTACGCTCGGGCATGTTCACAGACGTCAGAAACCCCACAGGACGTCACTGAACACCGAGCAAAATACAGAACCGTGCTTCACGCATGCGTTCCCCCACATCCCCTCGAATGGCGTAAAAAGAAAAACTCTGACTCGGCTAATTTTCCCGTCAGCATCCCAGCGGTGAGAGGACACCGAGGGCCGGGATGTTGTGCATGAAACAGGGAAAACAGAGTGGGATCCAGGGTGTGTAACGCAATCTGTTCTGGTTAAGTTGCTCCCATCTGTGTGGACGCCGGCGGTCCTGGTGTAATCATCCAGGCCCTGGGAGAGAGAGGGACTGAGCCCAGCTTCAGGCTCTCAGCAAGGGGGCAATAACACTCAGGAGGGAGGGGGTGGGACTGGTCTGGATCTGCCTTGCTGAGGCCAGGAGCAGGACTGATGGCTGACTATCTTCTGCGGCGGCCTGACCGTAACTCACCTCTGACGGTCAGGGTAGCCGAAGCCTCCACTTTGCCCACGCGGTTCTCGGCCACGCAGGTGAAGGTGCCCTGGTCCCCGGCCGACGCCTTCTTTATCTTCAGGAGGAAATCGTCCTTCTCATATCGGATGTCGTACCTGGGTGAGTAGAGGGAGAGAAGAACGGAGAAGCGGATAACGCTGGAGGGAAGTGGAGCTGGCAGTAATGTATTTCACACCTCTGTCGGCTTACCACTGTTGTTATACAAAGCGACTGGTTTAAAGCGACAGGAGAACAGTCTCCATTCTGTATGAATACCAATTACACAAAATATAACTTTGTGTATACTAGAGTAAGGAAACCAGTCTGGGACATTTAAGAGGAAAGCTTGTATAAATAATAACTTGTGGACATAAGGCTGAATAAAGAGAGGCTTTCTGAGGCACTTAAGGCTCCCCACTGCAGAGAGACAACGTTCTGCTACAGAGGAGGAGAAGGAGGGGAGGAGAAGGAGGGGAGGAGAAGGAGGGGAGGAAAAGGAGGGCCAATTATGCAGGGATGAAAGGCATGGCAAAATGAAAGGTGCTTTCAGCTGGAACCCTGACTGTCCCTCTATTTCAATATTTATGAAGAGGCACCCACTGTGATGCGTGTGTGTGTGTGTGTGTGTGTGTTTGAGTGAGACAGTCTATACTGTATTTGACGCTGGTGCACTCCCATAAATCCACATACAGAAAAACAACATATACACACACACACACACACACACACACATAAGCACACAAACACACACACCCAACCACGGATGAGAAAGACGTGCCAGTAATGACTAATTCATAAAGATTCTCTAGCCGTCTGTGTGTATCCAGCATCTGTGAGAAGCCCGCTGTTGTAGATGACTGCTCATCCTGCCGTCTGGTGTCAGCCAATGAGAATCACCGCAGTCTGAACAGAACACGGCTAAGAGACCATCACTTCGGGCCAGAGGGTTTGACACGGCCAGACAGCATGAAGCGTAATGGGGCTGGACTCTTCCTCCGAGGAGCTGAGAGTACAGTAGCCTGTCAACCTGCCCAGCGTCCCAGATCGTCTGGACCGGAGACGAGTAGGGCGTCGGCGGGCAGGAAGGCCAAGGAACATGAGGGGCAGGATATCCATATGGATAGAGCAGTATGTTGTTGGACCGGTGGGTCTGTCTGACTGAAACTTGTGTGAGGACACCAGTGACGTCACACGTCTGACCCACATTCACACCTCCCTGGAGGGCTGGTCTGAGCAGGATGGAGAGCGAGGAAGGAGAGCGAGGAAGGAGATGAATAGAGGGGAGGATGGAGGGGAGGAAGTTCTGGATGTAGGGCATGTTTTAGAGTCAGGGGGAGGAGGGAGTAGAGGGAGCACACCAGTCAGCCAGCCAGACTAACTGTCAGATAAACAGCTGTCAGACAGACAGACAAAATGTTAGACAAACAACCAGGTGGACAGCCAGTCGGACAAATCCACAGGCAGCTAGATAGTTGTACATCCAGCCAGACAGTCAGCTAGTCATACAAAGAGAAACAGCCGGGCAAACAGACAGCCATAAAGCCACCGAGAAATCCAACCAATCTACCAGACAGAAAGACAGAGAACCAACAAAGCCAAACAAACAGAAAACCAGTCAGCCAAATATAAAGCCAGGGAAACAACTATCCATCCACACAAAGGAACACAACCATCCAGACAGACAGACAGACAGACAAACATCCAGACAGACACAACCAACCAATCACACAGACAACCATTCAGACAGTGATATCTATTTAATTGTTTGTCTGGTAGATCAGTGGCTCTAAAACCTCTCCTTAGGGACCTCCAGACGTTCCACATCTCACAGTGTTACAGGCTTCTAGATGGTTCTCTGTTGTAGGCTATTATACCGTGTCTGGTTCAGGCTAGACTGAATTTAACATGCAGGTATTTGTTTACATTATCATACATCAGAACTAGCCCTGGCTAACCCTAATGCCCTAATTCCTGTTGAATAATGTAGTCACTCCCACTGGCTGCTGCACCATACCTCAGTCTGAATGCCACTAACAACTTGGTATCTCTGGCTAGCAGGTGTATAGTTAAGTAGTACAGTTAATCAATACAGTGCTGCAGTTCTTTAAACTACACAATAGACACATTAGTCCGGCTTCTATACGCTAACATTTATTCCAACCACCACATCCAAAACAGGAAAAAACAAAATACTCATGCAGGCGTGGAAACACACACACAGACATAAACGCCACGTCTCTCCTCACCTGCCACGGGGTACATCCAGGTCGTCCTTCCTCCAGCGCAGAGAGGGTGGTGGGTCTCCATGTACCTGACACCTGAGCTCCACACTCTCTTCCACCAAGACCACCTGGTTCACTGGACGACGCACAAATGTGGGTCTCTCTGGACAGACACCACACACACACACACACACACACACACACACACACACACACACACACACACAAGAGACAGGGAGTGTAAAGGTCTCCGTGGCCAGATAACGCATGGACAGTGTGAGTACTACTGTAAACATGGGATAAAGGCACTTCCTGTCCTCACCGAACACAGAGAGCTGAGCCGTCTCACTGTCCCTCTCCCCCACCATGTTAGTGGCCACACACACGTACATCCCTGAGTCGGTCTTCCTGGTGTTGGAGATGGTCAGCTTCCCGCCGCGTACCTGACAGCATCACAACAGAGGCGGATTAACAAAGTCTACATCTGACACTCCGTTAAATGGACCATCGGTGACTGGTGGACTTTGACTGGAACGGACTGCCCCAAACACCTCCACTGGCGAATGTGATTAGCATCACCCAAGCCGTCCGTAACGAGAACAGGCCACGGGGGACTAGTCCCGGGAAAGTTGTACTCACAGTAATTCTGTCGTCTTTGAGGTCCAGACGGGCCTTGTCCTTCCTCCAGAAGGTGGTGGGCTCGGGGTGCCCACGAGGAGGCTGGCACTCCAAAGTTGCGGGCTCCCCAACCGCCACCACCACGTCCTGGGGGTTCTGTCTGAAGTCATCACGTAACACTGGAGAAAGGGAGAGGGGGGCAGAGGGGTTAGGCTCTTTAGGCGAGGCTTACTGGGTTCTTGACGATATCGCGCGCCGAAAGTTTTATCTCCTGTGTGGATAGATAATCCAAGAGACAAGAGTTCACAAAGAGCAAAGTAAATCTAGAGTATTACAAATAAGAGACCCAGAAGACTCCGCTCAACCAGATCCCAGGACCGATCTCTAGTCAAACAGTGTGTGCGGGAGATGACAGTCACTGCCGGTTGTGGGAGAACCAATAAGGGATGGCTCTCCTCTCTCTCCTCAGACACAACCTCCTTCCTCCTGGAGGTGACCAACCACCTCACAGCGCCGGCCCACCACCACCCCCACGCCACTTCAAACATGGCACCTTCAGAAGGCGTTGAGGGTGATATTTCACACACATCGAGACCCAACCCCACACCCCAGCCATAAGGGGACATACGCCTACATTCAAGACGTATGTTTCCCCACACAGTGTGAGGACAAGTATCTGGGAGGAGTACAAAAAAAGACAGGTAAAAACGACCACGATTTACAATGCAATTCTGCAACCCCTGAGAAGGTATCCAGCCAACACAAATAGATGCTCTCACACAGTGTTGGGCAACATTACCCACTCCCACTCTCAATGGGGGTGCTCTCCGCCGGCGTGTGGTTGTGTTGAAATAGGAGGTGGGGGTTGGGGGAGGTGGTGCTCTGCTCATGGGTAATCATGCTGGTGTGTGTCTGATTTGAAGGGATTGAAAGTCAAGCCCCTACCTCGCGGCAGCAGCAGCCGTGTAGGCAATTGTTGGTTGACAGGGTGTAATTATTTCAGATACAGTGCGCCACCGCTGCCTACCACAGTCTGATTGGGTATCAGTCAATTATACCAACCAGCAGTTCTGGCCTCTGACTGTATTCATCCAAATCTATCCCGTCAGGAAACAGAATGACTCGGAAATGGGCTTCAGTTGTCTGGCGCAATAGATGGTGGCAATGTTCAATGTACAGTGTGAAGCTATTTGGATCCAAATGACCACAGGTGTCATTATGTAATTAAAGTGAGGGACAGTGGGGCTGTGTGGGTGATGTTTGGGTGTCGGGGGGGTTTCTTCACCAATCACAAACAGTACCTCACATGCAGCTAGCCTAAGGACTATATTCAATGGTTGCCACCATCCTAGCCATAAGAAAAATAGTGAAGAATCTAAATGACAAAATGATGCCCCGCTAAACCCCATTGACACAGGCAGCAGAGATGTGAAAAATATTCATCTGCAATTAAACCAGAGTTACTGATGTTAGAGGAGTGGTGAAACTTATCACGCAAGTATTGTTTTTTCCTGGCTTTTGTCTCATATCAGGCATCTTTAAAAATCCATACTCCACACAGTGTGCTAACTCTAGCTACCCAGCGCTTTTATTAAGATCCTAGCATCTATCAAAAGTCCAGCAGCCAGGACTACTGGTTGTAAGGCTGGCTGTCGTGTGATGTTTTATGATCATTCGTGACAGAGGTCTGCTGAATACTAGTTTGAAGTTTGTTGAATATTCCATGTGATGAGAACAGCCTTCAGGGGCGTGTCACTTTCTCAACAGCAGTCACACGGTTGTCCCATTTCTGTCACACATATGACACATAGCGTACGCGCACATACGCGCGCGCGCGCACACACACACACACACACACACACACACACACACACACACACACACACACACACATCCAAACACAAACATACAGAGATGTCTACACACTTTCTCCGGCATACACACACAAACTCGCAGTTGCCCAGGTCGCATGCTACAAACATTTGCTGATGAGCATGTTATCCTTTTTCTAAAGAGAGACAGAGAGAGACTGGGAGACAGAGAGAGAGAGTGGGAGAGACAGAGAGAGAAACACATAATAGGAACTAGAACAGTAGAAGGGTTTATTTGCATTGGGGATGTTTTTTTATTATAAATAAACAACTTAGCATGTCTGTGCCCTAAAAAAGTCATCAGCAATCAGTCAAGAGTAACCTCAGAGTGGAAATGAAGAGCATTTACCCATCATCCCTGGGGCCATGAGCCCAGCCCAGACGTACTGTACATTACCTATAATGCTCTGGTTGACTACGAACAAACACCAAGAAACATCCACAGACACACACCGAGAACCATCCACAGACACACCAAGAGCCATCCACAGACACACAACAAGAACCATCCACATACACACACCTAGAAACATCCACAGACACACAACAAAAGCCATCCACAGACACACACCAAAAACCATCCACAGACACACATTAAGAAACATCCACAGACAGACATTAAGAAACATCCACAGACACACAACAAGAGCCATCCACAGAGATGAAGTGGCTGCCATCAAGCATCCTCTTAAATTGTTTATAAAATAACTGTAGCAGCTCACATCCCCTGACATCTTGAACCCCTGACTGTTACATTCTTACATTTAAGGATCTGTCTGCATCCCCAGTGACTTTTCCACAACTGTTAACGCTGTCACATGACCCACAACCTTCACAGAGGTCTATTTTCCCGTTGGCCAGCCACGAAGGATAGTTCAGCAGACACTTTTATCCACTTCCAGTCAGGTGATTGCTGCTGGGCGGCCCCGGGAATTGAACCCATAATCTTGGTATCGCAAAAACTACGCTCAACTGACTGAGCCACAAAGGACCAGAGTGGAGCTCTAACTAGAGTCATGTTGCATTAGCGTCCTGTTCTCTTGTCATGTAATGAAAACTGAACACGTGGACAGGAGAGGATGCTCTGCTCCGCACCCCCATGGTGTCTCCCGCCGTCCTCCCAATTACAGCAACAGTCCTCCGACAGACCACACTTCCATATCTATAATTGATTAATGTGCTACTCTTCTGTCGCTTTATGCGTTCACCAACCCTACGTAACCTACTTCTCCGTCCTGCTCCCCTGCGCCTCCCTCTCACCCACTTCAACCTCCATGACCTGCCTCGCAATGCAGCGCAGCACTGGGCTTTCTGGCTTGTTGCTGTCTGCGTCTAGAAGGACTGATATAGATAGAGAGATGCTATGTTACAGTAGATTGTAATCCAGTGTGTGGTTATCTAGTACAGTTAGATCATACTCCTGTGATTGTTGATTTAGTATACGCAGGTTATAGACCTGTTTACGGTGATTTAGCACTGTTAGATTGTGGTCCTGTGTTTGGTGATTGAATATAATTAGATTATAGTCCATTGCCTGGAGATTCAGCAGGGTTAGATTGTAGTCCTCTGTTTGGTGATTTAGTACAGTTAGATTATTATCTTAGTTATTTAGCACTGTTAGTTAATAGTCCTTTGTTGGTGATCTCTACTGAATGGGTGGATCACTGGGTTCTGGGTTCTCTTGCTTAGTTCCAACAGGCTCAGTGGTTCACATTCCAGTGTGCTCTAAGACTGGACACTGAGGCTTCCTGCTACAAACCAGAGTGCCTGGGAGGGTTGACAGAGAAGGGGTTGAGGCAGATCAGGAGAAAAGAAAGAAAGAGGGAGTGAGGCTTGATTTCTATTTTATTTCGCAGAGGTTGTTAGCATTATAAAACCTTCCAGCAACGTTGTGAAAATGGCTCACATCAGCTGGAGTGTGATTCAGGGATCTGAATCTGCCCTTTTATCCGCCTTGTTTCACTAAAGCAAAGATAGCCTGGGGACTGAGGGCTTTTCACAGGCACTGGTCTTCCTTCCCTGCCAACACACTGCAGTGTTGCAAGAGGTTGCTCAACTCCAATACAGAGAACTTCATCATGCTAAATAATAACCTGAAATGTGTTCATGTGTTCTTACTGAGCCCACATGATTTAATTACTATGTCAACAGTACGGCTATTCAGACGAGGCGTGTAGGACAATCAATCAAAAACAGAAATAAGTAGAGAGAGGGACGACTGCGCCTGAGCAACTCAAAGAAAAAAATGGCTGCCCTTCATCTTCTCCGATATACCTGCTGCTCTCCGTCAATTGTCTTTGACTATTGAGAAAACAGCGCACAGGCAGAAGAGACTGCATGAAGTCCTGATTGGTTTTCTCTACATTTGTTGAATTCTTCTGGGATGTCTGAGAGAAGTGGTGACGGAGAGGAGCAGGGAAACGCCTGGAACCATCTAGGCCACAAAACGCTCCAGTGTTGAACCCATCACTGGAGAGTCGAGCTGTCTAACTGACACGGTGCAGAGGGATATTCTGAGCTTGGTTAACTCCCAGGCTGCCAGGACAGTGTTTCCACTGGACACAGGCAGAAGACAACCAGCATCACGCGCACTGGAATTTACTGAGAGGCGGAGAATGACAACATATGGCTGCAGGAAGCAGGTTTCCACTTCCGACAGGAAAAGGTATTCGTTAAGTTGAAATAATACCCAGCAATGGTTATGACGCTTGCCTTTGTGAATGAGCTGTTGGGGAATAAAAGCATTTCGGGCTGTGTGGGATGGTAACTTAGGTGGCCAACTGGATGATGTCACCTTGTTGCTTTGGTGTAATGAGAGTGAAGCTGTGATAAGGGGTGGTTTGTAGAGCATCCTCTCAGCCAACGTACGGAAAAACAATATTCTAACTGGTTTCCTAACACTCACACAAAAAACGATGCATTTCAAGGACAGAAGGAAGTTCAGAGAAATACATAACAAGTTCTTAGCATTATTTACATCTGAAATATAAACCGATTTATTAAAAATGAAGTGTTTATTCAAACATCTAATTAAAAAGGAAGCTAATATGGTGAGGGGATGGGATCCCATCATCCATAACCACACATGTTCACATACATAAAGATATGAAAATAATTTTTCATGCAGCATAAATTCTATTTCATCAGTGAAAGTAATAAATACAGGCTCAAAACTATTACAAACCAAAGGCAATGTCAAAATTTACAGACTGAACAACTGGACAACATAAACATATTCACAAAGAAAAAAGTTAACTCCCTGTCCACAGACCAATGAATCAATTACATTTATTTTATCAAGCCCTTACATCAGCAGTTGTCACTAAGCGCTATTCTCAGATACTCAGCCTGAAACCCCAAAGGGCAAGTAATATCAGAGTTGATGTACAGTGGCAAAAGGAGGACCTCCCTAGTAGGTCAGAAACCTAGAGAAGAACCAGACTCTGAGGGTTTGCCAGTCCTGTTCTAATTAACCCCTGCTCTCCACTAGAACATATAGGGAAGGCTGTGGTATATACACTGTACCGACAGTTAATGAGGTCATGGCCACCCCCCGTCTGTGCCAAGGGAAACAGTGGCATCAAAACAAGTCCATGTGGCTGAGGGGGGGGGGGGGGTGGCTGCCAGGGAGTTGAAACAGGTGTGTTCTGCCCCTCACAGGCGCTCTCGAGCCCCTGGAAGCTGCTTACCCTACCCACCAGGATTATTTACCACAAATCTATGTTAATCACATTTGGGCACATGGCCCCAGGTCTATGCTAGCCCAGCGCTGACATGGCCACCCACAGCCACCCACCACACATTCATCAGAAGAACAGGCTGAGAGGCAGTTTTGGGGACAGACGCCAAGGTCAAAAAAGGGGGAGACGGTATCACAAAACAGAGACAGCATAGCCCAAAGTGTACTGAACTAGAGTGTTCATTCGCAGGGCCTCCTGATTTAAAAAATGTATGGATAAAATAGAACTGATTAAATTAAATCATAATTTGTGCATAGAACCGGGGTTATGAGAGTAGCAGTTGGTAGCTGTGACATGGTTTTATTTCATTTTGGTTGTCTTATTGGAAATTTGGTTGGAAGCTTTTATCTGAGTCTGGCAGATAAAACTGCCTGACTCAGAAAACCTTAGAGCACAGGATGAGAAGGTTCATCAAAATAGGGACGCAAGAACAGCGTAAATGATGACGATTAAATATTGTCTTGATGCATTTCAACCCTTCCTACGAATTTTTTTTAGTGCGTTGTTTTAACAGACTGCTACAGCTCCAATTAAGAAAGTATACAATAGAGGAAAAATGCTTTACTCCATTTACACGGCTGTTTCACACGTAAAAAAATATGGGGTCATGGGCCGGCAAAGTTAAGGAACCACAGGAATGGACCCTCACATTTAAACAATCGCTCCACAGCTCCACCCCCTACGCCCTCCATTCAGAGCACCTGGGCAGATAAAGATAGACCATCAATCACAGAACTGACTGCAATGGCGCATCAGCAAATGGCATCAATCCCTTCCAGGTGACAGTTCTATAGACAGATAGGAAAAGGGAATCAGTCAAAGCATTCCGATGATAGCTCATCAGAGGATGATTACAAGCAGACTCCTCTGAGAGGACATTCATTTCCCCCTACACACTGCATAAACATACCTCGCAAGCACGCGCACACACACATACACACGCACACACACAAGCCAAACTTCTCTCAGCAAGCTCCACTATGACATATTCCAAAGGTCCTCTGTGTCAAACATTACTTTCATTCAGCTGTCTGTGCTGACACTGAGAGTGAGTTGAAAGTCGGCAGGGATGAGCGAGAGAGAGAGAGCGGATGGATAGTGGAAGCATAGTGGAACGATAGCAGAAAAAGGAAAACATAATAACTGCTCATCCCGCAAGAGGCTGTTCTGTGGCAGACGTCCATGAATCAGGTTTAATCAGTTTTCCTCTAATCGGGTCCACCAGCCGTCTCTCCTCCATCCAACCGTCTGGTTTCACAGTGTCTCACGATGGAAGTCCGGTGGAGCAGTATAGTGGGCGAATTACCCGTTACTTTTAATTGGCTAATCTCGCAATCCATCACCATGTAGTGAAAACCTTCGCAGCTGCCCTGACATTGTGTGGGCTTCAAAGTGATTCCAATCAAGCAACTGAGTTGGTACTCGTCTTCACAATTGTTTTCACATGTCATAAGGCTGAATTCAGTGGGTCTTCCCTAAACGAATGTGGTCAATATGATATACAGTAACCCTAGATTTGACTGACAACAGCCACTAAGTCCACTTGCCCAGCCGCAGTCAAAACTTGCCACGCCTCCTAATATTCAAATTTCAAACTCTCCCATGCTATTAAAAGACTTTATGCTCCAGCCTGGGGATGAGGTTAGTTTTCCGCTCATCTTCTGTCAGTCTTCTGTCTTCTCTCCCTCCGAACACACGCACACATGCACGTGCACACATGCACACGCAGACACACACGCACGCACACACACACACACACACACACACACACACACACACACACACACACACACCCACACACACACTGATCCCTGTCTCTTCTGGCAGCAACGGCCGTCATCCCCCATGAATCTCTCTAACTCTTCTGACAAACCATCTTGTTTATTTATTCACAAACCTCAGCACTAATCTCTCCCCCAAACATCACTCTCTCTTCTCCACTATCTTTCTGCCACCGCTTTCACAATCCATCCCTCCATCTCTTCTAGACTATCTCTTTAAATCCCTCAGTACCTATCTCAATATCCATCTCTACCTGAAGGCTAGAAAAAGAATATATTACGCAAAATAACTCTACTAATGTTTTTTTTGTTTGCTTTTTTTATCCTAAGCCTGCATTCGTGACAGAAAGCGTTTCAGTCGACACCGAAATAACAGGTCATTATCAGGGCTGTGTGAAGTGTGAACCTCAGAGGAGGAGTGTCATGGTGCTGAGCAAAGTGCCAGTAAATACCAAACTGGCTGATCCCAGAACAGCTGGAGGTCTCAGCACCTCTAATCCTGGACCTGCTGGCTCCATCAGCCCAGGGATAGCTGAGTGACAGGACTGGACAGGACCAGACAGGACTGGACAGGACATGGACCAACTGGGCTGAAGGCAGCAGGCTGTCTTCCCTCCCATATAAAGACGTGTTAAGCCATGTGTCAGTGAGGCCTGCCCAGGATCACCACAGAGGACTATTAACCATCAGGTGTCAATCTCTTTTGACCGACTGTTTGGGGGGAAAAGATTCATGGCGTAAAAATACACTTGAACTTAAATCGAGGGTGCTATTCCAGTCGTCAAAGAGGGTTATTCTGGAGATCTGCTTATCCCCAATGTCTTGTGACACAATCCAGCCGTGACACGTTGTCCCATATGGTCCAACTTACGCTGATGACCGTCAGGGCTGCAGACGGAACACCGGTCGTGGTCGTCAAACGAAAGCCTTGTCACACCAGAGCAACATACGGTCGACTAGCAAACTGGCCGTTACAGTGACAGACAAACGACAGGCAGGTACCGACAGACAGGCAGTAAGCAGGAGGATGACATCCCACCCAGCAGCGAAAGAAGCAGACTAGCTAGGATTTCTGGAACAATCCAGAGGCTTTGCCTAGGTACAGCAGGGTGTGGACAGGGAATCGGTTACTGGAAAGGCATGTTAGTGGATAATATGGTGGCAATCAACAGTGGAAAACAATGAACTACTTCCATCTTAAAATAATTCCTGGCCACACCCAGACCCACAGACAGGCCACACACACACACGTTATTTTTTATATAGACCATTCGTATGCTCTCCACACAAAGACAGCGGACGCGTTTGATTCCATTGTCTGTTGTTTTATCTTATTATTTCATCAAGGTGAAAACCTCCCGAATCTTTTATTGCATTCCCCATTGCCCTGCAGCCAGGCTTTGGTCCAAACACTGATATAACTGACACGCAGTGATTGATCACTGATATCACACCAACAGCAGAGACAGAGAGAGAGAGAACGAGAAAAATAAGCGAGGGATGGCTCTTTCCCTGTGGGCAGTGTAATAACCCTTTAAATCATCTTAATATGACTGCTGTGAAAGCCAAGCTGCCTCTGCCTTTGCCTGTCTCTGCCTCTGTCAGTCTCTGCCTCTGCCTGCCTCCACTATCTTCCTGCTGACTGTTGTCACATTTCACAAACGACTCCATATGCCAAGCCAGTCGTCAGTGGAGAGATGAACAAGAAAGAGCATCAAGACAACACTGATGTGACATATCCATACAGGAAGAGGTCAAATGGCAATGCAGACTATAAATGAATGACAGGCACATGCACAAGCAAATGGATGCTAACACACTGGCACACCGCAGCATAGACACACTGTTGACATATACCTTCTACTGGTGTAACGACATAACAACAGTGTTTTCAGAGTTAAGTAGTAAAAGACAACAGTCTTATCAGAGTTAAGGAGTAAAGAACAACAGAGTTCTCCGAGTTAAGGAGTTAACAACAACAGTGTTCTCAGAGTTAAGGAGATAACAACAACATGTTATCAATGGCATTCTTCTAGTATAAGGAAATAACAACAGTATTCTTCTAGTCTAAGGAGAGAATAACAACAGTATCCACCTAGTTACGGAGATAAGAAATACAACATTATTTTCCTAGTTCAGAAGAAAACAACAAGAGTACTTTCTAGTTAAGGAGATGACAACAACAGTGTTCTCCTAGTTATAGAGATAACAACTACAGTATTCTCCTAGTTATGGAGATAACAAAAACAGTATTCTGCTAGTTATGGAGATAACAACAACAGTATTATCCTAGTAATGGAGATGACAACAACAGTATTCTCCTAGTTATGGAGAATATAACAACAGTATTCTCCTAGTTATGGAGATAACAACAACCATATTCTCCTAGTAATTGAGATGACAACAACAGTCTTCTCCTAGTTATGGAGATAACAACAGCATTACCCATGGGTCGAGTATTTGAGGCTTGTTACCTCCCCTCGGCTGAGGTATCTATCACCGTGGAAACTCCTGCACATCCAATGACCGTGATGTCATCATAGGTGAGGGAAGCCACCCAGTGGTTCTGCTAATTACAACAACAACCACTCCTGGTTAACGAGAGACTAATTACCTGAACATGGCCTCTGCCTTCGGGGACAGGCAGGAGAGAGAATGTCGTGGCAGGGAACAGAGGACACAGAGAAGTTAGAAGTGTGTAATACAAATTGGAGAAAAACACTGTAGCCAAGATCTCACTGGTTTACAACTTTAGCGTAAGCCCCTAACATCCTTTCTATATAAAGAACAGCGGATGTTGAAATTCCATGCAGCCTGCCCCACTATCTACTTCGCTAAGCAGCTCACCATTGTCAAAGGATGCCGTTGTGAAAACGAAAACATATTACAGTTTGCCATTATTGGGCTGTTGGTGCAGCAGTGCCATAATGCTCACCTCCTCATCCCAAAGCTTTCAGACCCTGGTGAAAAGCACCCAGGGGATTTAAAGAGCGCCAGGTCTTCCCAAACGGAGCAGTCAGCTAAATCCCTGGGATTAAAATCCCCTTCCTCATTCTCTCTCCATGGGGAAAATGTCCACACCACTGTCACCTTGTCTAGTGCTTACCCTCCGCCAGCAATTTAAACATACTCACAAATGACACTTACTATTAAAATAATTGATTCATGAATAACAAATGCACCTGGTTGTGGCATTTTATGTATTTAATACATGTGGATACATCATAGTTCCTATTAAACTAATATTGAAATAACTGTTATCACTTTGCCAACATCGTGCCTCCAGTAATATTAGTAACACCAACAGACTTTTAGTTAATGAGGATTTCCAAAAATGGAGGCCACATAAGCGGAAATCCAAGGTCATCAAAACTTGATGACCAGATGATCAAGACAGTCCAAGTAACATAAAAAATGGAGTGATTAGATAATACATTGTTATAATATGGACCCCTCCTCATAACAGTTTATAACTGAATTGAATGACCTTGAGTATCTCACCTCTACTCATCACCGATAGGACAAGACAATTTGCCAACCCCAGTTATGTCTACAAGGAACACAAAATCATTTTGCTGTATGAAAGACATATGTACATAATGTTTACTTATTAAACAAGATGTTCACGTATAAATGACAGTTAGTTTAAACCGAAAATGCACAATTTGTTGTTGTTTTGTAATCAAAAGTGTTTTACATGCTGTCATAGTCAAGGGAAACATCAAAAAACCAAACAAGAATGACCCGATTACATTTTCTGAAGAGATAATATTTTGGCAGAGAAACACAGAGACAGCTTGTTGAATAGACACATAAAATGCTGGAAAAACACATACACAGAAGTAAAAGCTGAATAAAATATACACGACACATATATACACATTTGTTATTTTTCTAAAATAGCTTTTTAATGTGGCACATACACAAAGCCCAGCTGCGCAGCTAGTTGATTGCCATTATCATTATCAATAATGCCACTCGACTGATGAAATAACACATTAAAACAACAAGCTAAACAACAAATTAAAACCCTAATGGAAACAAATATCCTATTATCAAGGTAGATGACCATTAACAAGTCAGGAGTTAAAAATGGAAAGAGATTGAACGTGCAAAAGACACAAGAGACCAACAGGAAAATAGGAATGAAGATGAGACGGAAACAGGAAGTGGATGAATATGGTTCAGATTTGGGATACCCAATCTAAATGTAAGGGCAGCCAGAAAAAAAACGAGATACGTTTTGAGCAGCACATCATAGACATGAACAAAAACAATGATCCTGGGACTACTATTGATGAAACCCAGGAAATGAGATGGTCTCATGGAGTTCAGTTTGTAAAGCCTGGCACTTGAAACACAAGGATTATGAGTTAGAATCCCATAAAGGGTCAGCAAGAAAAAATATTATAATTAATGCGTTCAAACATGCACACAAACCTTTGCTATGGCAGATGATTTTCTTGGCCTGGTTTTGGATACAAATTGTCTGAAAATGTTCTTTCTTCATGTGCTTCACTAAAACCTGACTGGAAGCGGCTAACAGTGCCTGCAAGCAATAGTTCATTCTTAAAAATACCTTTTCGTTAATCTTTTTTGAGGGATCGGAAAATCTGAAAAACCACAAGGTTTATGTCGGGTCTCTGTAAACAGTTTAGAATCAGCTGACTAACGGCATTGTTTCAGCTTGTCACGGTGTAAAAATAGCGCTACAGTGTCCGTAAACACATTATTTAGTACAGTGTGTCATATAAACACATTTGCTCTGTCTGGGGCTCTCAGTTAACACATTTAGGGACGTGCGCTGCTGTCGTACGGGTGGAGGAAGGAAGGGGGGCAGCAGCATTCTGGATGTGCTCAGCAGACATCCTAATCCACCACAGCAATAAAAGTATCTAGGGAATTAGAAACCCAACACAACTTCAACAGAGTAGCAAGTGTCAGCTCCCAAGCAGCAGGACTCATCAAACACCAAGGATTTCATTTCACCGGTCTAAGCCGTTGGGTGAGATCCTTCCAACAGTCCAGCTGTGCGTGGAAACGATATGTTCCATGGCCAAATGACGAGCGCCCTTAAAATGTGTAACAGCAGTTGCACTAGGCTGTATTGGCCATTGAATTATATTAATTTAAAGAAAGGAATAGTAGCTGATAGGTGAACAGCTCACAAAGGAAGGTAAATGTGTTGCAAAATATCTCTTTCTAAGTCTCTTTAGCCCTCTGTTCATTTCTCTCTGTCTCGTTATCCATGTCTCTGTGGTATAGTTTGTAAACACAGTAACATCCACAACAGCTAAGCACATGACATGGTTTCCCCACAAATAACATCCTTCCAACATCATGCAACTGATAATCTGGATCAAGCTATGAGAATATCATCTACAAATGTAAGAATGAAAAATCCACAGGTAGCCCATGTTCGAAAAAAAATATTTATCCTGTTTCTTGGACAAAACAAACACACACGCAACAATACACATCTTTAGGGAATGTCCCAGTATAAGCACACTGTGTTTGGCTTAGATAAAGATATAATGAAAGGACATAATGAAATTAGAAGCAGGAAAGATCCTTTCCAATAGGAGCAACATGTCAGCCATACCCCAGCCAATGGGCTTTTACTCGTTTACAGTTTAAAGCTCAATGCAGTTGTAATGCAATTTAACTGGAGCCCCTAGACGGAGCGTTCATTTATTCTGCTTCATTGCATTAGTCCCAATGTACTGACCTACACACCAACATCACCTACGCACCAACATTACCTACGCACCAACATTACCTA
>JACXGJ010003452.1:0-53638 GCA_016801105.1 Esox niger
GTGGATACACCTAAAACATGTTTTATTTGGGTAGTAAGTTTTGTAATATGTAAATATAAAAAATATACACTTATAGTACAAATAAACACACAAATATATATTTCAGCAACACAGCCCATATAAAAAGTATATATATATATATATATATATATATACAGGTTGAAAGAAATGTTCTTGGTCTTGTGCTATTTTTCAGGCGTCTTGTTTTGTCTGTCTTTTTCCGTCGTGTTTTCGGCCCAGCTGTAAAACAGACCTTGGTCTGGGATATAAAAAGTCTACATACCCTTGGTAAAATGCCATGTTGTTGTATTGATTTCCCCCCCTTGAAGCCTTTAGTTTGTTTTTCAATTGAATTGTTCCCATTTTAGGTCACAAGAAAAAAAATGTATGACATGATTAATCATTGTCTCATTCTTTTACATCACATCAACAGGGTGTGTAGACTTTTTATATCCACTGCATATGAAGGAGAACTACCTGTATGAAGGGAAACTAATGATCCACCATGCATGCCATTTCTGGTAGTATGTAAACTTTATGAATAAGAAAGAATAATCTATGTGGTTAGCTTGGGAATTTAATAATTTGTCCAATTTGTCCACTTGGGTAGATTTGGGGACAATCGAAAAGGACACTTTGGACTCCTCTTACAAAATCTTTTGCAGCTCCATGGTCATTCAATCTAGCTGCCTAAAACTTTGCCTCCAGTCTGCTGCCATTTATTGGAATATATTTTAAGTGTTTCCAGCCTTCCATCTCAATGCATGGCCTACCCACTGCATTTCAAACATGATGAGACAAATAAAAAAGACACAAAAACGTATGTTTTTTGTTTGTTTTATCTTCGGCTACATCTATTGTGTTATACTTTCAAGCATTACTTCATGATTATTACAAACTACAGAGTGTCTCCTTTCAAATGGAACCAAAAATATGTTTCTACTGTATTCAGGTGATGAGCTACAAGCATTTAGATTTGGGTACATCATTATAGGCGGAAATTGACTGTTTTTGCAACGGACCTAACAGGTTAAGGTCCTGGAGTGGCCTAGCCAGTCTCCAGACCTTAATCCCATTGAAAATCTGTGGAGGGAGCTGAAGGTTTGAGTTGCCAAATATCAGACTCAACTGTAATGACTTGGAGAAGATCTGCAAAGAGGAGTGGGACAAAATCCCTCCTGAGATGTTTACAAACCTGGTGGCCAACTACAAGAAACATCTGACGTTTGTGATTGCCAACAATGGATTTGCCACCAAGTACTAAGTTATATTTTGCAGAGGAGTCAAATATTTATTTCCCTCATTATAATGCAAATAAATTTTTGACGTGCAATTTTTTTGGTTATTCAATCTCTCACAGATCAAATAAACCTAACATTAAAGTTATTGACTGATAATTTCTTTGTCAGTGGGCGAATGTAAAAAATCAGCAAGGGATCAAATGCTTTTTCCCCTCACTGTACACCCACTAAAGAAATGTCTATGTCCTATAGACCTTGTGTCCTGCTCCGGTTCTTTACTGTTTGGCTGCCACTGCTCCTTTGAACCTAGAGTTATACAATCAGTTTCTCAAAAAAGACACAAAAATGATCAGACAGGGCCAAGTCGCAGGCATGAGGAATGACTGACCTTTTTCCTGCTGTCTTGTACACAAGAAATACACAAGAAAGGCACATTTTTGGGGAGAGTGTATGATGCCATACACTTAGATTGCATTTGACCATTTTCCACATTGGTATCACACTGATTTTTATTTGTATCTTATTTTGGTACAACAATTCAGGAAAAGTCAGCTGGTTATTTTGCAACACTTCCTGTCCTTGAACAGTGCATGGCTCAAAAAAAGAGACTGGCTAACAGCCTGCGGCCTGTCCTTCACCCTATCTTATGGTGAGGCTATAGTAGTGAGACTCCTGTCAATGTTCTTAGATAAAAGAAGAGCACCACTCCAGCTAGGATGGTGTCCATCGCTCTTCAGCAGATCAGGCCTGACCCTATTCTTGGGCAAGTCCCTAAAAGAGAGCTAATTATCTACCAACTCTACCCCCTGCGACAGGCAAGAACTCTGTTTTCAGCCAGCGAAAGACTTGCAAATGTCTGCTGTAGAGCTCGTCTCTATCCCTAGCTGGGAGGGGGCCAGAGAAAATTACTCCATGCTGACAAATCTGACACGTATTAGTTTAAGGGTGTGCACACTTATGCAACCAGGTTATTGTGATTTTTTTTATTTTTCCCCCTCAAATATTTCAGTTTGTTTTTCAATAGAATTGTTCACGTTATAGGTCACATTAAAAGTGGAAAATGTTCGGACATGATTTATCACAAACACATGTCATTTTAACAGGGGCATGTATACTTTTTATATCCCACTGTATATTTCATTTTCAAACTCATTTAATGTATGTTTTCATGGAAAGCAAGGTAAATATCACACTCTGACACCACGCACAGTTTGGAAAGCCCTATCATTATGCAAGGCTCCCACCAGCCTGCCACTCTCATAAGCCAAGCAGAAAAAGAAGAACAGTGGTGTGATAACAGTGGTATTTACAGTGGTAATGCATTTCCTCTTAGGAAGGAACAACAAACTGAGTATTGTAGGGTGTCATGATGTGTACAACGACTGGTTTGATAAATGAAATAATGTAAAATGGAATACCTTGTTATTAATATGCTTAGCACCTTAATTAAAGCCTTTGTTCTCTAACCTTTTCAGTCTTTTTGAGAGATGGCATGGTTAATTTGTCTCTTTCTGCTTAAAACTGTTAAAACTTGTCTTTTTGAGAACTGGTACTTAAAAGGGCAATACATAATTGTCAGGCAAGTATATTGGCACGTTGCTTGCCATAGTCCTGTCATTACTCAGTATATTGGCACGTTGCTTGCCAGGGACCTGTCATTACTCAATGTCAATTCCAAAGCTTTCCTGACAGCAATGACTAATGGAGTAGATGAAAAACAACGTTAGGCATTAAAACATCCACCTATGCGGATGCAGCCATGACACAAAAGTATCAGCAATTGGCACGTGGTGTAAGCATACTGATACAAGTTAATAAAAGTTCTCAAACAAAAGTTTAGGGTGCATTTCTCTAGGATTTTGTGAAAAGGGATGACTCAGCATCGCTGCGGCTTCCTGCATGTTTCACAAAAAGTGAGCCAGTTCAGGGGCAGCCACAGATACCAAAGGATCTTGGCCAGTTATTTGTAATAATACTTCTTGCCATTACTATAATAGGTTTTCTGTTAATGATACCCCTTTCCAGAACTCTGCAAGCTCTTTTAGGTGCGTTTTAGAAAAATATAACCTGACCATTCTGTTTTTGCACCTTGCCTCTGTAGGTCTCTGTAAGTATTCTGCCACATCTACACCTACCTCTTAGAGAGATTTTCTGATTTGTTTGACATTTCTTCTTCGTTATGATGAGCATTTTATCATCCTGGGCAGCTTAGTGCTTTCCTTTTTAATGGTATACCAAACTGTTATGCGTAAGCCTAAGTTATTAGTAGCCTAAGGCTATGTTTCTGACTGAATTGGTTCAGCCTCATTATGGCTTGTTTGACATTCATGTACCCATCTTTCATGTACACATCTTTCGTGTTTGCCTTTAGCAACTTCCAAAGGTAAACACAAAGCCAGCACTCAAGACTAGAACCTGACGGAAACACCAATTACTGTCCCACTACCATTGATGGTAAGTTAAGTGGACCATTGACAAAAGACCTACTACAAAAGTGTTGCTCTCAGTTAAAGTGAATTGAGCCTTTGATCAGTAGTTTGCCTCAGCAAATGGATCCTGTCTGATGAATATTACAATGCAAGGGGTCCTTTGGGACTGCCATTATACTGTACTTGTATGTTATTTTGAACAAAAATAATTATCATTTTTGTTGTGGTGATTTCATTATTGTTGATGGTACAGCAGACATTTTGTTTGCCTTTGGCGGCGATGGATTACATCCAAATTAAATGTAACTTCTTGAATTTGTTCTTAGTGTGTAAGGGGTATGCTATGTGTATTGTTTCGCAGTTTGTAAAAATGCCTCTTTGTTTCTTTCACCAAAAGAGTTTTTAATAGCTGGAAGTTTTGCCTATACAGTGCCTTGTAAAAGTATTCACACCCTTGGCTTTTTACCTATTTTGTTGCATTACAGCCTTTAGTTCAATGTTTTTTTAGTCTGAATTGTATGTGATGGATCAGAACACAATAGTCTAAGTTGGAGAAGTGAAATTAGAAAAATATATGAATACAACTATTTTTTTTAAATAAAAAACTGAGAATTGGCATGTGCATATGTATTCACCCCCTTTGTTATGAAGCCCATAAAAAGCTCTGGTGCAACGAATTACCTTCACAATTTACAAAATTAGTGAAATGATGTCCACCTGTGTGCAATCTAAGTGTCACATGATCTTTCAGTACATATACACACCTTTTTTGAAAGGCCACAGAGGCTGCAACACCTAAGCACGAGGCACCACTAACCATACACTGCCATGAAGAGCAAGGAACCCTCCAAACAAGTAAGGGACAATGTTGTTGACAAGTACAAGTCAGGGTTAGGTTATAAAAAAAAAATCTAAATCTTTGATGATCCCCAGGAGCAACATCAAATATATAACCAAATGGAAACCCATCACATCACCCAAAGAACACCATCCCCACAGTGAAACATGGTGGTGGCAGCATCATGCTGTTGGGATGATTTTCAGCAGCCGGGACTGGGAAACTGGTCAGAGTTGAGGGAAAGATGGATGGTGCTAAATACAGGGATATTCTTGAACAAAACCTGTACCACTCTGTGCGTGATTTGAGGCTAGGATGGAGGTTCACATTCCAGCAGAACAATTACCCCAAACACAATGCTAGAGGGGAAACATGTAAATGTGTTGGAATGGCCTTATCAAAGTCCAGACCTCAATCCAATAGAAAATCTGTGGTCAAACTTCAAGATTGCTGTTCACAAGCGCGAACCATCCAACTTGAAGGAGCTGGAACAGTTTTGCAAGGAGGAATGGGCAAAAACCCCAGTGGCATGATGTGGCAAGCTCATAGAGACTTGCTGCAAAAGGTGGTTCTACAAAGTATTGACTAGGGGGGTGAATAGGTATGCACATTGACTTTTTCTGCAATTCTTTCCTATTTGTTGTTTTCTTTACAATAAGTGACTTGGGGCAGTGATTGCTGCAACAGGTGGTTCTACAAAGTATTGACTTTAGGGGGGTGAATAATTATGCACATTGACTTTTTCTGCAATTTTTCCTATTTGTTGTTTTCTTAACAATAAAAAAAAAACATCTTCAAAGTTGTGGGCATGTTCTGTAAATTAAATGATGCAAATCTTCAAACAATCCATGTTCATTCCAGGTTGTGTGGCAACAAAACATGAAAATGCCAAGGGGGGTGAATACATTTGCAAGACACTGTAGATACATTATAATGGCTTGTTGTTTACAATCTATCAGGTAAGCACATGTTGATAACTAGCTGACTAATCACACACCACCAGTGGTGAAACAGTAGGAAGATTTCATCAAATTGTTTTCAACAAAACAAAGTTGCTCATAGCTGATCCCCAATCTGTTTGCATAAACCTGCATAAGAGAAATGAGATTACAACTGAATGATTCTGATTTCCCTCAATTAACTGTCCAGTTAATTACATTAGACTTGTAATTACTTTAATTGGGTTTCACAACAAATCAGATGATGAAGCATATAGGATTACGTTAATCTTTTTTAAAGGTTGATATAGCCATTGATTGATCTGTTCACTGTGGGTTTATGCATGTATTTGGGGATCTTGATGACAGATCAGCTGCTACCACAACTGTCTCGCCTGCATCATTACAACCTTGAGTCATGTGGGCCGTTGTAATTATCAGCAATGAATGATCGAGTTAAGCGCATGAGGGCAAATACAATGGCAGCTCTTCATTCTGCAAATCAATATGACTGTGGTTACTTCCAGGCAAAAAGAAGAGCAGAAAAGCAGAATATTTTCCTCAGCCGCCTCAAGCGACCTTTAGACAGGCGGGAGGGCTGGGATAGTTTTTCTGTAAAAAAAATATTCACTTAGGTCTTGTTAAGTGCTATTTAATACCGAGACAGTTTGGTCACTTTGTACAGAGGTGAAGGGGGCCACAGCAGTTGTAATGATTGCACCTCAAGTGGTCCCTTGCAGGATCAGTTTGGGTTTCAATGGCTGCTCATTTGAAATGGAGACCCTGTGCCCTGTCAAATGCCTCCTCCCTTGGGATGTCCTATATGGAGCTCATTATAGCCTCTCACATTATAACACTGCCTACCATCGATCTTGAAAATGGATCCCAAACGACATGTTCCAGAAAAGCGTCATCCATCTGTGGCGTCTTACTTCATCTTCATCCCCTTGCTTCAGCTAAGGTAAATGGTCACTAAAGCACCCTGGTTTTGTTCGCTGCTAATGTCAGCATACTTATTAGGCCTATTTGCCTGGCACACTGCTTTGCCTCATATAATTGCCAGTCAAAATAGGATAGCTGGATTGCTTGAGCTATGCCATTTCTAACAAAATGCATTGGGCTGGTTATACTGGTGCATTTGGAAAGTATTCGGACCCGTTCACTTTTTACATTTTGTTACATTAATCTACAAACAATATCATATAATGCCAAAGCAAACACTGTTTTTTTTATTTGTTGCCAAGAATTTATAAAATAAAGCAGAAATATCATATTTACAGAAGTATTCAGAGCATTTGCAATTACACTTGAAATAGAACTCCAAAACATTCAGATGTTTTGTCAACTTGATTGGAGTCCAGCAGTGGTAAATTAAATTGATTGGACATGATTTGGAAAGGTGCACACCTATTTATAAAAGAATCCCACAGTTGACAGTTCATTAGAATGAAGGGCAATGGATCAAAGCAAAGACAGATCTTTGATGAAAACCTGCTCCAGAGTGCTCTGGACCTTAGACTGGGGCAAAGGTTTACCTTCCAACAGTACAATGACATAAGCGCACAGCCAAGACAACACACTGTAGGCTAAGCACGGTATTCACATCTAAATAACATTTTTATGCTGTTTTTCTGTTTGATGGAAATAGTTGTTTAATTTGAATTATAACTTTTTATTTGGTAATATTTTTGTCTGTTTAATGTTTTTTGATGCATTCAAGCATTTATCAGAGGTCATTGCTATTATGTAAAACAAAAGTGTTAATAATAATGTAATACATCAGTACATTATCAATAATCTACCTGTAACATAATTTCCTTTATCTTTCAATACATTTTACTCTTTACTTACTCGTCTTTCTATTGAACTGTGGGACACAGTTGTACAATTTTGCACTGTTACACATGCACTGCTGCAGCATGGGTTTGAATCCAATCTACTGCTCTTTCAGAAAAGACTACCTCTACCTTTTACCACTTTTCTTACTAATAACACAAAATGCCTGAAAATATATCTTTAAAAACTGCAGTTACTGCATTTTGCCTTTGTAGGGCAGTACAGTATATACTATACTACCAGTAACCATGACGCTGCATGGGTAGAATTGGCTGATGGTTTTAAAGGGTGTTGTGTTATAAGCAGTGAGAAACTGACCGCAAAAAACAACTTGAAGCAGGAAAATATGTTTACATGCCACAGTATCCCATCTTAGACCATCATTGCCTAAGAATATAATCCAAGTCTCTCGGTGGGGAAACTACCATTTGAGGTTACTATACATGGGATAAGATGATTAAACACATCTACTCAAAAACAGAATACTTGAGTATCCTGACAAATGAAGGGATATTTGTTGCACATAAACATGGCGACTGGCTCTGACCTACTCTCTCATCTGTGAATATTCATGCCTGAGGTTCCCCCGCTCTCTTTTAACAATATATTTTTTCAGCCATCATTTTCCCAATCCCTAACATCCATACTTTGATGTTATGTGGTTGCATTTGTAATGTGCTTTTATAAATGTCAGTTTTTGTATATGTTAAAATTATATGTCAGCTAACATATACCTTCATATAATCATGTATATAAACTTACAATGTGTGTGTGGTCAGGTATGAAAATACATTTTGCTTTCACCTCAGAACAAGAGCCTGTCTATATGACAACTGCACAGCAAGTTGTCTGACAGGAGAATCTTCTGATTCTGTCAATTCAAACACATATGGGAGACAAATGCTTGACAGTGAATGGATTATAGTAGAGAATAAGAGATATGGGGACAGAGATGGTGAAATTATTCTTGTTTTGGCTACATTTGGCTATCACGATTCTTACGGGACATGGGGCAAAGATGGAGGAAACTATCCTTATTTTGGCTACATATGGCTGTCATGATTCTAAATACAGAGTCAGTGGTTCTGGATACATATACCCTACAGTTGTAGATGATGTTTTATTAATGTGAAATGCCTTGCTGGTCTGATTGGCTGATGAGTGTATATCATGTCAGACTATAAGCAGCACTTATTGTAATGAGCCGAGTCAGATGTAAAGGCCTTCAGGAGGGCCTAACTTGGTGATTAACTTGTCTGTCAGAGTCAGAGGGCAGGGACTGTAGGTTGGGGTTTGAATTTTCTTTAAGGGGAACAACCTGACTCCCTGACTTATGGTTCAACTGCTTGTCAAAGTGCACTGTCACATGGTTATACTATCCTCCACATTCATTGCAGCTCTACCTGCAACTTTGTTAACCCTTTGAAGCACAAGCTATGCAAACCCCTTCTAATGCACAACATGGGTCAAAAGTGACCCATATTCATTTCCTATGTTATTTCATGCATGGCTGGTTGTTTCTTTGCTATATCTTTTGAAATACATTTATTTAATCCTATAATGTTCCAAGAACTCATTAAATATCTTGTTTTTCATTACCATAAATCATGATTGTATTTTTTCCTTTTTTCCCTATTTTCCTTAATGAAAAGTATTTTTTGTATTATTACATCAACTTTGCACACATGGGTCACAAATGAAGTGTGATTATAAACATAAACACATACTATAGTAATTATTTTAGTTAAAATATTTATTTTAACAGTGATTAGAACCAAATAATAATACCATAAATATACAAAATATATTGTCACACATAACGCACACATCCCTGATATACAATAACACTGATATGGAACTGTACTGCAATTGTAGTGGAACTGTAATGGAACTGTAGTGAATATGGCCTAATAACAGACAATAACACAGTTCAAATAAACATGGGTACAGAGCAAATTGCTGTTAACATGCCTCACATTGTTAACACGCCTCACAAATTACAACGATATGTTTGTGCTCCTTGTACTTAGGCCTGGTGCACCGTGAACACCAGCTGGTGACTTCTGTCTTTGGCAGATGGGCAGATCTTGCACCTCTTCCTCTTCACTTGTCCCTCGTGTCTGATGTCCACCTGAGGCTGGGTGGTGGCTGTGTTTTGTTTTTTGATCCCATATCTTCCCATTGCCTCTGTAATATGGTTTTGGAGGTCTGGTGTGCGCTCCATGCTTCTTTCCAAATGTGGCATGACAAGCTCTTTGCCCAGCTCCTTAATGAATAGCCACCATACATTGGTCACACCACCCATGTAAACAGGGTATTGTGCAGAGAGGTTGGTGTAGGCATTGAGGGTGGCAACATCCAGCACATTGTACCAGAGGACCATGGGCCACCTCTGTGTTCTCCGCTTACATCTAAGTGTGAAACCATCTGATCAACTGTGTCCACTCCTTTTGTTTTGTTTTAGTACTGGATGACTTCTGGTTTCTTCTTCATACTTTTGTCATTCACTGCTTTGTCATCATACATGGTGCCCAGAAGGACAACAGTCTTTCCCTTCTTTGGCACATAGCTCACCATCTTCATGTTTCCATTTAATCCAAATTCTAAGCAATTGTTAGAAATCAGCCATGTCGTATACTGGTAGTAATAATAACTTGCGTACTCGGTTGTCAAGGGAGAGAGTATTCAATGTTTATTGCAGCATATTGATAGTCTATTAGCACATGATGTTACAGGCTCAAACTCTTTCCTACTCTCTTTGTCTCTATCTACTCTCTCAACTGTAATGTGGGGTACAAGCTGTTAAATACCTTGAGGGGCGTGTTTACCTAGCAAAGCCAAGACACTAACCCCCACACCAAATGATCAATGTAAACATTCCTGTGGTTACCAGAGCGTAACCAACAGGGAGAATCTTAACTTTCTGTTATTCTCAATATCTAGGCACATTCACTTCTAATGAACCATACATTCATATTGTAGTTGTTAATGCTCAGATCCAACACAATTCAACTATTCAATTCAATTTTCGATGACTTCAATTTCGATGGCTTCTATGTTCAGTTTGTTCTGGCGAAGAGTCCCCACAATGGTAAGGTTTTTCTCAAGGAGCTTCTCAGTAAGAGGGTCACAGTTGAAGAAGTTGTCCATTGTGATGTTGCGATCTATGATATGATTTATGAATAGTTGTCCATAGTAAATGTTTCTAATTGCAAACATTTACAAATATCAAAAGGCCCTATCAAATTAGTGAATATATATGGGCAATGTCTTACCCATGTGAGTAAAGGATATATAGAAACCATGTATGTAGAAGACATTTAATGAATAATTGGAATATGTAACACTATAAAATATTTATTTCATTGATATAGCAAAGAAACACTAAATTGTGCATAAAATAACATATGCACTCACCTAAAGGATTATTAGGAACACCATACTAATACTGTGTTTGACCCCCTTTGGCCTTCAGAACTGCCTTAATTCTACGTGGCATTGATTCAACAAGGTGCTGAAAGCATTCTTTAGAAATGTTGGCCCATATCGATAGGATAGCATCTTGCAGTTGATGGAGATTTGTGGGATGCACATCCAGGGCACGAAGCTCCTGTTCCACCACATCCCAAAGACGCTTTATTGGGTTGAGTTCTGGTGACCGTGGGGGCTATTTTAGTACAGTGAACTCATTGTCATGTTTAAGAAACCAATCTGAAATGATTCGAACTTTGTGACATGGTGCATTATCCTGCTGGAAGTAGCCATCAGAGGATGGGTACATGGTGGCCATAAAGGGATGGACATGGTCAGAAACAATGCTCAGGTAGGCCGTGGCATTTAAACGATGCCCAATTGGCACTAAGGGGCCTAAAGTGTGCCAAGAAAACATTCCTCACACCATTACACAACCACCACCAGCCTGCACAGTGGTAACAAGGCATTATGGATCCATATTCTCATTCTGTTTACGCCAATTTCTGACTCTACCATCTGAATGTCTCAACAGAAATCTAGACTCATCAGACCAGGCAACATTTTTCCAGTCTTCAACTGTCAAATTGTAGCCTCTTTTTCCTATTTGTAGTGGAGATGAGTGGTACCCGGTGGGGTCTTCCGCTGTTTTATCCCATCCACCTCAAGGTGGAGCATGTTGTGGCTTCACAAATGCTTTGCTGCATACCTCAGTTGTAACGAGTGGTTGTTTCAGTCAAAGTTGCTCTTCTATCAGCTTGAATCAGTCGGCCCATTCTCCTCTGACCTCTAGCATCGACACGGCATTTTCGCCCACAGGACTGCCGCATACTGGATGTTTTTCCCTTTTCACACCATTCTTTTTAAACCCTAGAAATGGTTATGCATGAAAATCCCAGTAACTGAGCAGATTGTGAAATACTCAGACCGGCCCGTCTGGCACCAACAACCATGCCACGCTCAAAATTGCTTAAACCTTTCTTTCCCATTCTGACATTCAATTTGGAGTTCAGAAAATTGTCTTGACCAAGACCACACCCCTAAATGCATTGAAGCAACTGCCATGTGATTGGTTCATTAGATAATTACATAAATGAGAAATTGAACAGGTGTTCCTAATGTTCCTTTTGGTGAGGGTATATGGGTAATTCTTGACAAAAATGTGTGACAACTTCGCCATCTGCTGCCCATCCTCCCCCTGCAGGAGGCGGGCTTCAGCGCTCGATGTCACCGGCCTTCTGACACCATCGCCCATCTCATCAACTCATCACACCTGTTGTCTCGTTTAGTGCACCTGTTCATCATCCAGTCATTCCCCTCAGTATATATGTTCCCTCTACTCCCTTTGTCTTTGTGTGTTATTGTCTCGAATGGAAGAGCATATGTCAGCTCACTAAATAAATGTACCTCAACCTACCGACTCCAAAGTCCTCTTCACCTTCCTCGAACACAAACGCTGACGAAATTATTTTTATTTAAAAGGTAAGAAATGAAAAATGAAAAGAACTATTTGTGATGTTTAAAAAGAAGGTCCTTGAGGAATACCTGGAATACTGAATGAAGAAATTCATTAACTGCAAAGATACAGAAAATAAAAACTTTTGACCCATGTTGTGCATCAAAGGGTTTAATTAAATGTTGGAGTGTTGATCTAGACTAGACATCTGTGGAATTTGAAATTAAGACTAGGTCCGGTGGAACAATTGTATTAAACATTTCACAACAAGTGATGCTTACTGGGGATCCAGCAACAGCCTATTTTCTATGAGTGTGACATGGCTTGAAGACAGCACATGGATTTATTTTAATTAGACAGATGGTTGACAATCAGTACTGTGCAAAGACCTTCTGAGGGGCATGTGCTGAATCTGCAAAAGTGGGCAGAGTTGTCGGCAGTAGTTAATAAAGGTAATAGTGTGTCCAAAAGTATTGGGACGGTAAGCCAAATTCCTTTGTTTGGGTTTAGACATTTGGGTTTAAGATCGAAAGATGAGTATGAGAAAAGAGTTCAGAATTTCATCTTTCATTTCCTGGTATTCACATCTAGATGTGTTAAACAACTGAGGACATACCACCCTTTGTTTGAACCCACCCTTTCAAATGAGCAAAACTATTGGAACATGTGACTGACAGATGTTTCTTGTTGCCTAGGTGTTGCCTTTTAGGCTAATTGTTCAAATATTAAATAGTTCTGCATGACTAGTCTAAGTTTCCATCCTTGGTTTCAACCAATAAATAATGTATTTTTTTAGGATGAACCAACATGAAGACCAGAGAGCTGTCTATGAGAGAAAAGCAAGCCCTTGTCAAGCTGAGAAAAGAAGGAAAATCGATTAGAGCCATTGGACAAACATTGAGCATAGCAAGCACAACAATTTGATATGTCCTGAAAAAGAAAGAAACTACTGGTGTACTGAGCAACAGATGTCGAACAGGTCTGTCAAGGAAAACAAGAGTAGTTGATGACAGAAATAGCGTGAGAACCCCCCAAAACATCAGTAAGTGACATCACCAACGACCTCCACAGTGCAGGGGTGAAGGTATCACAATCCACTTTTCGAAGCAGACTCAGAGAGCGGAAATATAGAGGACACACCACAAGAGACAAAGCACTCATCAGCAGTTAGAATCGGAAGGCCAGATTGAAATTTGCAAAGAAGTACAGAGAAGAGCCGCAAAAGTTCTGGAACACAATCTTATAGACTGATGAGAACAAGATTAATTTCTACCAGAGTGATAGAAAGGCCAAAGTGTAGAGAAAGAAACCCAAACCTTAACCCAAAAAAGCATGCATTTCACCTCCTTAAGAGGAGACTGAAGGGAGAAACAACCCGAAACAAACAATAACTGAAAGAAGCTGCAGTAAAAGCCTGAAATTGCATCCCAAATGAAGAATGCAACAGTTTAGTGATGTCGATGGGTTGCAGGCTTGAGGCAGTTATTGCAAGCAAGGATTATGCCATGAAATATTAAATGCTATTTACTTTAAGATTATCTGTTCCTTTATTTTTGCTCACCTAAAAATGCTGTGGTCTAATACAAACGGTGATATGATCTAAGTTGTTAAACACATCTAGATGTGAATACAAGAAAATGAAAGCTGGAATTCAACAATTCCTTAGCAAACCATTCCAACCAGATTACACATCGTAATCAGCAGTGCGTGAATTATACCAATTGGCCCTAGCTTCAGGAAAACACCTAAAGGACCAAGCCATGGCTATTGACCGGTCTGACTTGATGATTAAACAATATGATGAAAACTCTTTAAAATGGAAGTCATTTTGTGGGGTCTTTGGTAAGGGATACAAAGAAAGCTTTGGTTGATTGATAACCAGTTGTGGTGGGATTGGTACTGGATTTAGGCACCGGGGTGTGGCTAAATAATCCAGTGTGTCACCAGGCGTTTGCTTATACAAATTGATTTTACGTCGTACAAGCTCACTTGGAATACTTGTAAAAGGCATGTTTAGACCCCCAAACCAAAGGCCTTCTAGCGTCAGCAATTTTGTTGATTGCTGCCCCACTTATAACCAGATCCAACAGGTGCGAACCCTTTATTATCTCTCCTTTGAAAATGTATTCACCATTCGAAGTCCATGAAGTCAAATCTTTATACCTGAGCATTCTATTTAGAATATATTAAACATTCTTCTGACAGGCACATTGTCTAAAGTTTCAACAACAAAGTTAACATTTCGATCAGCAGTTTGTTTAGTCTCAGCCATTTTCACTACATCAGACCCAGTCTTAAACCCGGGTAGATGTAAAATCAATGTACTTGTGTCCAGCTTTTAGCTTTTTCATGTAAATCCGCATTAAATTTCAACAGATTGACTTTCATTGGCCAGTTGTTTGGGATTCTCGCAGTTTTTCTAACAGATTTTGCTGCACCAGAAAAAATCTCTGAGCATGATCCTTGTTGTTTAACCGTGTCTCGAAACAATTAGACTGGTTAAGAATGGAACTGCCACGCTTAGTAACGGTAGTAGAAATCTTCCAGATTCGTTGATGCTTTTACTTGTCTTTGCGACTGAAGTGTTCATTCTACACATGTATATAATATTGGATTTTTCTCCCTTTACCCAGCTACCATTGGCGCAGCTGCGCCATTAAGAGCAATTTCACAAAGTGACCGAAGGAGGTCTGTGGAAGTGGTTTCTAAAATAACTCGTTGTTGACTTGGCGGTACCTTAAACAACATCTTTAAAAGTGTTAGATTTCTACCAATGGATTTAGACATGACTTTCTTAGGAATGTACACAACAGGCCAATCCCCGGAAAACAATCCTGTTCTCAGACTGTAGTCTTCAGGTGTTGTGACCTTGAAGTCTATAAGTAAATAACCAAAGGGTGGGTGCATTCCATCTTTAAAACTCTCCATGAAAAATCAAGAAAGGCTGGGGTACATTTGTCTTCCTGAAATACTAATCTGCTGATTTGTCAAGTGGGTTTTAAGGTAATTTGTGTTCAAGTTAATAGTTCTACTAGATTTGCCTTTAGCAAACATGTTTTGGACAACGTTCTGTAGATGGCACTCAGGGTTACGGTGTTGTGAATATTGTGTGAAAACTCCATCTCCAAACTCTCTGATGTACCTTTCATTAAATCGTCAATAATTAAAAATATAGTTTTTCTGAATCGGTAACAGTTTGTCATCACACAGTATGCTGGTGGACCTTCTATAAAAGTCATTTCTCTCAAATTCAACATTTGATCATACAACGGTTGCCAACATGAATAAACCCAGAGTATATTCTGAATTTCTTTGGAGAAAAAAACTTCAGCATTATCCAGCAACATAAATACAAGTTACTGGGTCCGCCAATGACACAGCTGAATGGGTGTTGTAGTCGTTGTTCAAATCCACTATGGTCACTATCCATCATAGAATGTGATTTAGGACATGTAAGGCCTTGTGCTGTAATCAGGGAGCAGTACATGTTTGTTGTACACACCTCTGATGCGCTTGGAAACTACTCTGTTTTTCAATGTGAAGGCTCTTATCTCTAGAAATTGTGTCTACATTAGCAAGGATGAGATCATTAGCACCACCTTTGCCTCGTACAAAGTTATCAACTAGTCTTGTTAGCGTCTCCAAATTCACAATACCCAAGTTGTAGCTGTTGAGTGTAATGCCTTTTGCTTGGAGAGGGGTCAGACCTTTAACAGTTTTGTAACCGTATGTCTTTGGGCCACCACTAACAAATTGTGCGATGCTATCACCATCTGGTAACTCATCAGCCAAGTCTGTCAAGAACGGGCCTAAAGGGGGCACCCAATCCCCATTGCGTGTGACAAAGATCACTGAATCAGTATCTGTGTATTTGTTTAACAAATCTCTAGAACCCTGGAGCCTTATTGTTAAACATCAAAGCCACCATAAATTACATACCACACACCCCTATACAATATTTTATCCCCCGGACATAGGAAGTACCGCCCTTGAACATACGTCACACCGGAAGTACCTCCCCGGGACATCCTGTATCAACTGTAAAAATTACAGTACAAAGTGACACTACGCTATGGTAATTAATGCATTTGTAAACCCTTTATAAAGAAAGGGTTATGATTATTAACTGTGATTTCATATCTTTGTTCATCATTCGCTCACGGTAATTACAGCATTTGTTAGTTAATGTCCGAATTGTAACACTACACTTCATGCTTCCTGCTGCAGACCAACTTTATGGAGATGCAGATTTAATTTTCCAACAGGACTTGGCACCTGCACACAGTGCCAAAGCTACCAGTACCTGGTTTAAGGACTATGGTATCCCTGTTCTTCATTGGCCATTAAACTCGCCTGACCTTAACCCTATAGAAAATCTATGGGGTATTGTGAAGAGGAAGATGCGATACGCCAGACCCAACAATGCAGAAGAGCTGAAGCCCACAATCAGAGCAACCTGGGTTCCCATAACACCTGAGCAGTGCCACAGACTGATCGACTCCATGCCACGCCGCATTGCTGCAGTAATTCAGGCAAAAGGGGCCCAACTAAGTATTGAGCGCTGTACATGCTCATACTTTTCATGTTCATACTTTTCAGGTCGCCAACATTTAAAAAAAATCTTTTTTTGTATTGGTCTTATGTAATATTCAAATTTTCTGAGATACTGATTTTGGGGTTTTCATTAGTTGTCAGTTATAATCATCAAAATTAAAAGGAATGAACACTTGAAATATATCAGTCTGTGTGGAATTACTGTATACATTATGCAAGTTTCACTTTTTGAATGGAATTACTGAAATAAATACACTTTTTGATGATATTCTAGTTATATGACCAGCACCTGTATACAGTGTTTTTCCTGCATTCAAAGCTCAAAGGCAACAGCCCTCCAAAATCTCACCCCACCTCTATGTGTGCATGGTAAAACATGATTTTGCGCTCAAATATTAAATACCAGCGGAACACTGCAGTTAAAAAGATGGTAAGAGGAAACTTTTTCCATATTGAGTGTTGCCAGGTGTGATGTGTTTCCAACACATATTGAGTGTTGCCAGGTTTTGGATGTGTTTCCAACAATTGGGATATTTTTAATGGGCTTGGGTGAATAATTCTTTTCATGGAGACAGCGTCAGAATGCAGTTCACGGTCAATGAAATCTGGCAACCTTGCATACAGGACCAGATGGGTCCAGACATCACGGAGATGAGTAATGTCGTTAAAACAATTGGATCCTAGTCTTATTTTACACCCAAGAATGTCAAAATATTATACTAAAACTGAATAACCTCAAACTACATCTATCTGCATAATATTTTTTTAAACTTTTAATGTGACTTCTATCAGCCGAAAATTACAGATTTTTAGAGATTGCGCGACAAAGATGACATGTGAAAAGACCATCAGACGAGGGTATGTACTATCACCAAAACAATCAATATATGCAACATATAGAGTAAAAAGGATTTAAGTTACTAATAATATAAATATATTAATGTGAAGATGCTGTATCAGCAACAGCAGCAGAGCCAAATACAGCTGAAGGTAGTCGAGGGAGAATAGAAATGTGACGTCAAAGCAAAGATGGGGAAAAAATTACTTGGCAACGCTGTAATAAATACAGCTCTGTTTAGTTTTGTATGCAAGTCTATATTAACAAGAACATAGCATAACAATAGATATAGATATTATTGACTGCGAATAATAATAAAGCAAGGGGGTGATTTTATATTTTTAAATAATAGTTCTAGGTTATGTTAAGAAATTATACAGTGGGGAGAACAAATATTTGATACACTGCTGATTTTGCAGGTTTTCCTACTTACAAAGCATGCAGAGGTCTGTCATTTTTACCATAGGTACACTTCAACTGTGAGAGATGAAAAATCCAGAAAATCACATTGTATGAATTTTGAATAATTAATTTGCATTTTATTGCGTGACATAAATATTTGATCACATACCAACCAGTAAGAATTACGTCTCTCACAGACCTGTTCGTTTTTCTTTAAGAAGCCCTCCTGTTCTCCACTAATTGTCTGTATTAACTGCAACTGTTTGAACTCATTATTATTATGAAAGACACCTGCCCACACACTCAATCAAACAGACTCCAACCTCTCCACAATAGCCAAGACCAGAGAGCTGTGTAAGGACATCAGGGATAAAATTGTAGACCTGCACAAGGCTGGGATGGGCTACAGGCCTATCCAGTCCCCAGACCTGAACCCAATAGAAAATCTTTGGATGGAGCTGAAAGTCCCTATTGCCCTGCGACAGCATCGAAACCTGAAGGATCAGGAGGTTTGTATGGAGGAGGCCAAAATCCCTGCTGCAGTGTGTGCAAATCTGGTCAAAAACTACAGGAAACGTATGATCTCTGTAATTGCAAACAAAGGTTTCTGTACCAAATATTAAGTTCTGCTTTTCTGATGTATCAAATTCTTGTCATGCAATAAAATGCTAATTAATTATTTAAAAATCATACAATGTGATATTCTGGATTTTTTTGATTCCGTCTCTCACAGTAGAAGTTTACCTATGGTAAATATTACAGACCTCTACATGCTTTGTAAGTATGAAAACCTGCAAAATCAGCAGTGTATCAAATACTTGTTTTCCCCACTGTATATATACATATATATATTGCTTGCATATTGTGGTTGATATTAATCAGGGAGGACATTGTAGCATGCATTAGCTGCTCAAGTGGACATGACAACAAGGCATATTTAACATTATAATAGTTGTCTTTTTCAATTGTGTAGCCACTGTATATAAAGTATTATACAGAGGGGTGTCCGGTAGAGTGGAGTACCACCTTTGCCTAATAGTGATTGAACCAGTGAACAAGACAGGCTAAGATGTAGCACACCATAGGCAAATTTCATCAAATAAAACATAATTCCCCAACAACAAAATGGAATGGCTAGTAACTTTGGAAAACCGCTATCCACAGTGGATAACATGTTTATTAGAGATCAGCATTTGAAAGGATCAAAATGGGCACTTGGGCACTGGAGAAATGTCCAACAATAATTTTGAAATGAATTAGTACTAACTAACCAAGGAAATTTTAAACGCACACAATATCTAAGTAATCTAGTAAAATCTCTCTTGCAACAAATTTACACATCTCAGTCAAAGTTGCTGGTATTACCACCAGGTTTTCAAAACCTGATTCAATTGACACAGGTTTTGTTCAGGGATTTTGTAGGCATATAATCAGGTGTATGATTGAACAATTACACCAAAATTTATTAAAACACAGTCATTAACTGAAACAGAAACAGGAATAAAACTGAGTGAGGAACCAACAATCTCCGCTAACAAGGTGAAATTGCAGAAGACACATTACTGTTGAAAATCATACACATTGGCAATACAGTCATACAGTACACTGTGTGAAAAAGTATTAGGCAAATTGTATTCCTTAAGATTTATTTTATTGTTGAAGAAAACTAAAGCTATCAATCAATCTAAAACCTCAAACCTGAATGTTTAACAAAGAAAACGTGAGTTTTGGTCTTTCTCAGGGGAAAACATACAATAATCAGGCAACAATTAACTAAATTACTAAAATAATTTCTACAAACACACTTGTTAATTCTGAAATTTTAAAGTGCAACCAATAATTAATACAAAATAACAAATAACATTTCTGGCCTTATTTAGTGAAAGACACAGCCATCCTAACTTTTCAGTACCTGCATTGAACATTCCATCCATGGAGTCTGTCATTTTCTTGATCTGATCACGATTAACTTTCCCTGAAGCAGCAACCTTAACAAGCCTAATGCTGTTCTAAGGGGTGCGTTGTCCTCTCTCACTCTAAACCTCACGTTTGAGAAGGACCCACATTCTCTTAATAGAATTTAAGTCAGGAGAGGAAGGGGGCTAAATCATTATTCGGGAATCTTTGAGGCCATTGCTTGCTAGCCAACAGTGGAGTACTTGGATATATGTCATGGAGCATTGTCCTGCATGAAGAATATGGCCTTCTTGAATCCTGAGGACTTCTTCCTATACAATCAAATCAAATTTATTTTATAAAGCCCTTTTTACATCAGCAGTTGTCACAAAGTGCTTTCACAAAACACCCAGCCTTAAACCCCACGGAGCAAACAACAACAGTAATGAACTTCAGTGGCTAGGAACAACTCCCTAAGAGAGACAACATTTAGGAAGAAACCTAGAGTGGAACCAAGCTCCAAGGGGTGACCAGTCCTCTTCTGGCTGTGCTGGGTGAACCTATTAAGATTCCAAAGCATGCAGGCAAAGCCCAGAGTCTATTAAAACCTAGTCCAGATCAGAGGCATAACCAGATGGACAACGGCAGCGACAGATGGGGGGGGGGCAGCAGAGTGGCAGCTGAAATCGTCGGGTATCGTCTTGATCTGCAACACAAACAGGAAGACTTTGGACAGGGACCGCAATGAGTCAAGCCTGGTACTCCGCAGGTGTGTAATAAGACCCCATGTCCTCCTAAGTTTAAAAGGACAGAAAATAGGGAAAATGTTGACCCTACTCCCTAAGCACAATATAGCAGCGTAAGACGTTGGGGCTGAGACAGGGGGGTCCAGTGATACTATGGCCCTATCCGGAGGAGGCCCCGGACAGGGCCCAGCAGGCAGGAAATAAATCCACCCACATTGCCAAGCATCAACCAAAGGGACATCCACCAACCACAATCATCCTGAATGATGATTGTGCAGCCCAATTGCACAAGTGCGCAACAAAGAGACTACAACAAGCCAGTGACTCCGCCCCCGAATGGTATTGGAGGGAGGGCATCCCAGTGGAGATGAGAGCCCATCTGGCAAGACAGCAAGGGTGGACAGTATCAGGCCTTTCTGGTCACCTTCACGCCCCTGGGCCAGACTACACTTAAGCATAGACCAGGCTGAAGAGATGAGTCTTTAGTAGACGCTTAAGGTTTGCACTGAGTCTGCATTTCCAAAGTAGTGGAACTCTATGAGAGAAAGCCCTGCCTCTGGCTGTTTGTTTAGAAATTTTAGATACAGTTAAAAGGCCTGCATCTTGAGATCTAAGGTTACGTGCAGGTATGTATGGCTGGATCATTTCAGCGAGATAAGTAGGAGCAAGTCAATGAATTGATTTATAGGTTGACAATAAAACCTTAAAATCAGCCCTAACAATAACAGGCAGCCAGTGTAAAGAGGCTAGTACTGCCGTAAAGTGTTCACATTTTTTTGTTCTAGTTAGGATTCGAGCAGCAGTGTGCAGCAAAAATTTAAGTTTATTTATTGATTTGACAGGGTAACTGGAGAAAAGAGCATTGCAGTAATCTAATCTTGATGTAATAAAAGCATGGATTCATTTTCTGCATCAGTTTTTGATATAAAGTTTTAGATTTTTGCAATGTTTCGATTATGAAAATAAGCAACTCTTGAGCTATATTAATCAAAGGAGAGGTCAGGGTCGAGGGTAATGCCGAGATTTCTTACAGTTTTTTGGGGTACAACCACGCAGCCATCGAGGTTCACAGTGAGATCTGCCAAAAAAAGTATCTGTTTCTTGGGTGCTAAAACTAGTTTAAAAGCTGGAAATTTTAGATACAGTTAAAAGGCCTGCATCTTGTGATCTAAGGTTACGTGCAGGTGTGTATGGCTGGATCATTTCAGCGAGATGAGTAGGAGCAAGTCCATGAACTGATATATAGGTTAACAATAAAACCTTAAAGTCAGCCCTGCCCCTTACAGGCAGCCAGTGTAGAGGCTAGTACTGGAGTAGTGTTCACATTTCAAGGGTAACGCTGAGATTTCTTGCAGTTTTTTGGGATATGACCATCTAAAATTGTATTTGACATTATAACAACATAATGTGATGTTCACTGTTGTAAACACAAATGAGCAACTAATAAAACATGCTGTCTTCTTTCGAAACTCTAATTATTTATTGTCATTGTTGTAGAAGTAACATATTGTTAATGTTAGGAACTGAAGATGTAGCCATAGCAAACATTAAATTATTTTGTTAAGTTTGGTGGAAAATGTGAATATTCAGATTGTCACTTGGAACATATACAGCTCCAGAAATTGTTTTTGAGACCAATGCACCTTTTTTCTTTCCTTTCTAAAAAAAATCCTTTGAGTTTGTAACAGAAGCATTCAATTTACAGTGGTGTCCTTATTTTAACCCTTCTGTTTCTCACTCAAAACCTTCCTTTTTGAATATTTTGGAAAGGAAAGAAAAAGGTGCAGTGGTCTCTTTTTTCCAGAGCTGTAATTTGGAAGAACTTTAGCTTAGCAGTCACCATCATTTCATGTTCAAAATCAATCAAGTCTGAATTACAATCAGCTTTGTGAGTGTGCTTGTAATGTGTTGGTCTATAAGTTGGTTGTAACCTCATGCAAGTTCAAAAAACTAACATTTTACTTCAACAGCTTTTCTGCTTAGGACTTTTGTTGCCTCATCTGTGGGTGTGCTGGTTTGATGCATGCTGTATCGACCGATGCTATGGATGCACAACAAAAAAAGTTAATGGGAATCATGCCATCAAAGAGCACTACACATTTGTTCATTGATCCACTGAGCTGTGTTTAAGTTTTGAGTAATGAACCATTTTTCTAGACCAGCTTTCAGAATGCCTTGTATGCTCATAACAACTTAGAGCAGCTAATCCACTTAGGCATTCCGGTTCGACTGATAAACGGAAGTAGGTTTTAATATGTTACTTGAACAAACCTCATTCTATGGAAGCTACAGTGACTGGAATAGTTGCTGTGATTCAGAGTGCAACCAAGAGTCCTGCATTGAGTAGGTTGCCCTTGAGTGAATTGCAAATAAATCACTCAATGGGTGGAATAGGTGGATGGACTATTCTGAGGTAAATGTCCTCCTGGAAATTCTTTGAGAACTGTCTCCTAATATTTTTTCTCCTGATAGTTGCTAGTTAGCAACTGAACTGAGCCAGGTAAGAAACCTTGAAACGGCACAAAATTGTTAAAACAATTACTGAATCTGTAAAATACAGAATATTTCACAGTAATCTCATGTCTTTTCTTTTTCTTGTTTCCCAGGTGTACACTGTCTTTTCATCTATTGCAATTTTTTCTGTTTGGCAAGTCTGCATAGTAACAACGCCTTGATGTGACAATCTTTTGATATTTTGGATTTAGGGGAGTCTATCATGTTTATTTTAAGTAAGCAGTAAACATTAGATTGCTAACTGATTGTTCCTTAAATAACTAGTAAAGTTAAAAGCAGCTAGTGAGCAAGACAGTGAATGTTTTAGTTTTTTACAGTTTTCAGAATTTTGATGTTCATAATTTGAGGAGGATTGGGATGGTTGCTCCAGTAAATTTACATTAAGTATTGGGATCAGCTTGACAGACCCATTTGCACTTGCACCCTGTAAATGAATGGAAACCCCAACAAAATTATGGAATGCATGTTGTTTTGTGTTAATAAAGGTATGCTTATTGACATTAGCACTTGAATATGATGTCATGTCACTTAATGATTTAAGTAATGTACAGTACATTATTTTTATTTAGTAAGTGCACTATCACATGTAATGGATAAGTCAACGTGATTCTATGCAGCTGACCCTCACTTTAAGTTCTGGGATAGCTGGTCGAAAAAGATCTGATAAATTCAAACAACGTTCCTCCCCAAAAACATCAAAACCACATCTAGTGTTTCTGTTTGATTAATAGCGAGATGTCAATAAAATGCCTTACGTCAGTGTGACACTCATGAATACTGTCTATAAGAATTGGCCTTGTGCTGTGTTTTGCAATTTCTAAAGACAGTTGAGAGATTATTTTTAAAACTTGTTTACGCCATCTCACAACATATCAATTACCAATTGGACCACGTAAATAAATCTCTTAATTGTGTTAATGTTTATATGTATTTATGCAAATGGTATGTGTTTTTCTAAACAAAGAAACACCAACTGCCCAAATAAAAAGATTTTGACCAATACTGCTTGTATAAAATACTTTTGGTCACAACGCATTATCGGTATATTTAGGCACAGCACATAATCTATTTATAGGAAGGCCTGCTTCTGTTTATCATTTCATTATAGAGAATCACACACAAATATGACCTGTTTGAGTTCTCTTTGATTCCCTGTTCTATTTATATGGGCTCCTCAGGGCCCTTCCATAACCTTTTTATCGATTGAACATCCAGTGCTGGCTTTATGCTCTAGGAAATGTATTTTTATACACAGCAAAACAACACCTTGCCTTAATGTGTTGCTCAGATGTTTGTAATTTCAATGTTAATTTGGAGTCATGTATTTGTCTTCATTTGTCAAATGTTTGTATGTAAGGGTAATGTTAGGTTGTTGTCACGTGTTGAAAAACCACAAAAGGAACCAAGCAAGTCTGGTTCAGCAAGCCCGCAATTTAAATTGATAAATGTTGTTCCTCACTCTAAACTTTCCTTTTCTACTGTTTTGGAAAGGAGAGACAAAGGTGCAGTAGTCGTAATTTTTTCTGGAACTGTAGGTGATGATAACTGACGTTTTTGTCAAGTGAAAAGACAAGAGAATTGTGGAAACCACTACTCTTTTACTGCCCAAGGGGTTATTATCTAGCCTATTTTAGCCAAAAAATTATGTTCAGATGCGTAGTTGAAAATCCACTAGAAATTGTTGTAATAGAGGCTAAACAGTTTTATTTTAGGCTTTCAATAACGTAGCTACTGAAGGATGTAGCCAGCGAAGTTTGTCTATCTGAAAAAATATCCTAGTACATAATTTGCTTTGATTGTGACGAGATTCAAATGCAGGACATATTGAATGAAGGTCCGTGTCTCTAACCACTACGCAATTTGACAAGGGGTAGTCAGTCATTCACTCAGTCAGTGAGAGACATTCACTCATCTTGGCCGGCTCCACTTACGTGGTCCGGCAAAAAGGAAAATACTATTTTATATTAGAAAAAAGCAGTGCATTATATTCAAGGCATTGTTTTATTGCAAACTGTGGAAATTGTTTGATTAGAAATTAATTAAGTGTTGGAGCTGTCTGTTTTCCAAGTTGATCCATTAGAACAGGATATGTTATGGCACTTAAATTTTTCCCCTCCAATTACCACAATGACTGGCAGAATCTCTTGGTGTCCCATGCAAAGTTTCTGTTCTATGATCAAAAATGTCTACCATTGTGCTCTTGGTCAAGGCAACAAGTACAATAACAATTATGTTAGACTTCTATTGAAATCACTCATCAGCCCCTATCTCTAAATATGTGCTTAATAATACTGATTTTGACAGAATTTTTTTCATACAAAAGTGATTAATTGCTATAACTCAGTAAAACCACTAAGTCCTGTTTGAACACCTACAAACAAGCACCTGTTGGCAAAACTAGTGTTACTGGAATAGCCTATCAGCGGCAAAAGACCACCCATTTGCATTAATTGACATGTAATATTTATATATTTCTATTTCACCTTAATTTAACCAGGTAGGCCAATTGAGAACATATTTACAATGGCGACCTGGCCAAGACAAAGCAAAGATGTGCTTTCCTACAATTACACAGAGTAAACAGTATACAAAATAAAAAATTAGGTAGAGAGGTTGAATGAAATACAAATGCAGTACAGTCTATGCAGTTATTGCAAATGTGATAAGGCAATACCAAGAGTACAAATGCACTAGAAAGTCTAGCTAAAATTGTAAAGTAGAGGGCATTATACATTTCGTGAAATGTGAAGCGTATTATGCAAGGTAGGTCAGTTAGTGTCCAAAGGTGGAGTGACAACGACAATAACCTAGGGCATACTATTTATTACCTAGGGCAGGGGTGTCCAAACCATTCCACGGAGGGCCGTGTGTCTGCGGGTTTTAGTTTTTTCCTATGAATTGGTTCCTAGTTCATGCCAAAACAACCAGGTAAAGGGCAGCTATGTGCAGGATCAATGTGCACATGATGGAGAAGAGTTAAAACGTACAATGAATGGTCAGTAGCTCGGACAGACATTTTTACAGGCAGTGAGGGGAATGAGGGTCTAAAATTTCATTTTTATTTGTAATTTGTTCCAGTCATTGGCAGTGGAGAACTGGATGAATATGGTGAGGGCTTTTGGGGTGACCAGAGAGATGTATCTGCTTGAGCGCAGGCTGCACGTTGATAAAGCTAAGGTGACCAGTGAACAAAGGTACAGAGGGGCTTTGCCTAGCAAGCACTTGGAATTGAATTGGTACCAGTGAGATAGGCGCTGGGTGTGTAATGAGGGCCAGCCAACTAATGCATAGAAGTTGCAGTGGTGGGTTTTAACAAAAGGCTTACAACACTAATTACAGAAAAATGAATATTTGGTGAATGAAACCATCAATGATGTCCAGTGCCATTATGCAGTATGACAGGACGCTGAAACACAAATAGACGTCGCAAAGCCAAAATCAATGACATTACATGTGCCAAAGAAATAACAACACACTGGAGAGGGCGCCCCCTAGCTACTATGCCACCCTCAAGACACATCCGCCACTATACCCAAGCTGTCACATCCTGGCACAGTAAACTTATGAAATCCACCACCATCTCGCCCTCATTTAGATCACACCTGTTTTGTGGTTTATTGCGCTCACATCTTCCCTTAATCAATGTCCCTATTTAAGTTCCTCTTTTCCTAGTGTGTCTTGTTGGTCTTTGTTTGGTTTATAGCCACATATACCATTATTCTGATGTGGCTAATATTACTTATCCTAAGATTTATTTGTTTTATTAAATGTCCTCCCTCAATGCTACACCAGCGATAGTTTATGTGTGGAGGGACTAGAATCTGTCTGAATTCTATGTTTTTGATGGAAGAAATACTGTAATTCCTCTGGTGTCCTTTTAAATCTTGGAAGGACCTTAGTCATTGTCCAGTTTGTCCTGGTCTACCTGCTTATGCAACTGACCTGGATTCTGCCTACAGAATCTGGACACATCTTTCCTGTATTTAAACATGCATGTTGCCCAAAAAGGCCATGCACTTTTATAATTTTACCTTACGCCATTATGCATTAACAATTTTTTCTTGCTCTTTGGGGTTTCAGCTCCAGGTGACAGTATAAGTACTGTGTGACAATTGCTAATGTAAAAAGGGCTTTACAATATTACATTTCATTGATTGATATCCAATTACACCATTTTACATTTGTATGACACCATTCCAAGGCAAAGAGTGGCCCTAATCCTTATTAGGTCTTTGATATTAATGTATTGTTTAAGTATTTCTATTGTTTTCCTTGGACCTGTGTCACCCTGTGTTGATTCAGCACTTGTTCCATTCTTGTCTTTTTGAGATAAAATTTATGTTCTGGCATACTATGCTTTATACAGGAATGTGGTGAATGATAGTTTTTTTTGTTTCAAGAAGTACATAAAACGTGTGGAAAATAAAGACAATTAGTATGATTCCGTAAAAAATTATTTTGTGGCACCAGAAAATTCAACTACTTAGGTTAGTGCACTAAATATATAAGAATGTATGCTATTCAAAAACATATAGGACATGGATGTAACCATTACAGATTTTCTCCTTTACAGCATTGATAATTTGTCTTATACTAATGTTATGTCAATGTTGAGGTATTTTAGCAAAGCCACTAAGATTCCACACTTTTTTCATCAGAAAAACCCAAACCACAAGTAATGGGTAAATAATCAACATGCATGCAAAATGTATGCCTTGGGCACCCACAACCTCATCCAAACATATGAGTCATGGCATATGGCAAATCAAATGAATAATAAACAACATTTGTATAATCAGACAGATTTTAACACATGGTGGTATTCATCTGCAACCACACTGCAACAGAAAATGCAATGTCTCCATCCTAGTTGATATATTAACTATCAGTGTCAGTCTCGGGAGAACATAATCCTGGCATCCATTATGTCTAGATGGAATTGACCTACCCAAATATTCAGGAATGGTTGCAATTAAGCCTGTAGTTGTATTGGCTGGTATGAGTGCTAATGCATATTATCAGCCTCATGCTGAGTTTGTGACATCCTCTGTGGAGCCGAGTGGGTGAGAGGGAAGATGAGCAGTAGTAATTAATGGCCACGGCTGAAAAGGTTACTATATTCCTCACGTGGTCATGCTCCAGAAATCATGAAGGCAACAGAAACAATCATACTTGGCCACATATTTTATGAAGAGCTTCACACAGCTAAGCCCTGTGTTGATTAATACACAAATTATATAGGGAGTGGAAAATAAGGGCATTTACTAAAAATAGACGATGAATAGGGGTGAAAATGCGATGGGAATGTTTCCTCTTGTATTGGAGAAGCATTGAGAATGCATTTTCTTGTTTTAGTTTTCCACATTTTATACTCTATAATGTGGATCATAAATTGGGTGATTGAATCCTAAATGCATATTTTGGATGAAAGCTGTTGTATATGTAAACTATAAGGCACGAGAGGGTGTGGTACCTGACCAATTTTGTCACAAACCACTGAGATGCCTTATTGCACAATGCAGTTAGAGCTGATAATGTGATGTCATACCAGTGGTACAGAGAATGCAAAGAGTGTGCAAAGTTGTCATCAAGGTAAAGAGTGGCTACTTTAAAGAATCTACTATATAATAAATGTATTGTGATGTGTTTTAGACTTTTTTGGTTGATACATGATTCCATGTGTTGATCATTGTTTTGATGTCTTCACTATTATTCTACAATGTGGAAAATAGTGAAACTAAATAAATATCCTTGAATTAGTAGGTGACTGATTCTGTACAGTGGGGCAAAAAAGTATTTAGTCTGCCACCAATTGTACAAGTTCTCCCACTTAAAAAAGATGAGAGGCCTGTAATTTTCATCATAGGTACACTTCAATATGAGAGACAAAATGAGAAAAAAAATCCAGAGAATCACATTGTAGGATTTTTTATGAATTTATTGGTAAATTCCTCTGTGAAATAAGTATTTGGTCACTTACAAACAAGCAAGATTTCTGGCTCTCACAGACCTGTAACTTCTTTGAGAGGCTCCTCTGTCCTCCACTCATTACCTGTATTAATGGCACCTGTTGGAACTTGTTATCAGTATAAAAGACACCTGTCCCCAACCTCAAACAGTCACACTCCAAACTCCACTATGGCCAAGACCAATACCCTACATCGATGTCTAAACAGCAACACAAGAACTTGCATTATCCGTCATCCGCAGATTGTTACATTTACACAGAGGTTATTCCTCTGATAGCACCAGCACCAGCACTTGCATTATGATTGATAAAAAATAGTTAAATGTACATAAAAAAATTTAATAATCAAGAAGACAAATATAAAATACAGCATAATAAGAAAAAATAGAATAAGAAAATAGAAATCGAATAAAACAAAATAAGACATGATAAAAACATAGGACGCTATAAAAGCTGTAAGACTAACAATGCGGTTAGGTTTAGTGAGTTCAAGAGCTCAGTCATAGGCACGTGAAAAGAGAAGTGTTTTTAACCTGGATTGAAAAATGAATATGTTTGGTGCTCGTCTAAGATCTTTTGGTAGTTTATTCCAATTGTGTACAGCATAACAGATAAATGCAGCTTCTCCATGTTTAGTTTGAACTCTGGGCTCTAATAGCTGACCTGTGTTCATAGATCTAAGAACATGTCAGAAATGTTTTCGGGTCCTAAATCATTCAGAGATTTATAAACTAAAAGCACACCTTTAAAAATCTATTCTGTAACTGACTGACAATACAAAGATTTTTGAACTGGAGTGATGTGCTCTGTCCTCTTGGTCCTGCTTAACATTCTAGCAGCTGTATTCTGAATGAGCTGCAGTTGTTTTACAGACCTTTTGGACAGTTCAGTTAAGAGGCCATTACAGTAGTCAACCCTACTAAAGATAAAAGCATGGATGAGCTTCTCTTTGTCTTTTTGGGACACCAGGCTTTTGATTCTGGATATATTTTTCAGATGGTAGAATGAGGTTTTGGTGACCGATTTGATGTGACTGGTAAATGTGAGGTCTGAGTCTATCCAAACACCAAGATAACGCACTTGATCCTTGGTTTTAAGGGCCCTAGGTCTCCAGCTCTTTACTAATACTTGTTCTTACATTTTTGTTGCCGAACACAAAAATATTTTTTATCTTGGTTTAATTGAAGACATTTTGGTTCATCCAGGTATTTATGTGCTCTATACAGTGACACAGATAGTCTGTTGAGCTGTTGTCATACGGTTCAAGAGCCATATATATTTGAGTATCATCGGCATAGCTGTGGTAGTTAATGTTGTTGTTCTGTAGAATTTGGCCCAGAGGTAGCATATAGAGATTGAACAGAAGCGGTCCAAGAACTGATCCCTGTGGAACTAGCCACCCTATCAGATTCATGATTACCAATGGTGACAAAGAAACACCAGCCATCTAGATAAGATCTGAACCAATCAAGGTCTGTCCCAGAGAGTCCTAACCAATTTTTCAATCTCTAAGTGTTCTATGATCTACAGTGTCAAATGCTGTACTGAGATCTAATAGAATTAGAAGTGTTATCTGGTCTGAATCAGTATTCAGCCATATATCATTTAAAACTTTAATCAGGGCCGTTTCAGTACTGTGGTGAGGTCAGAAGCGTGACTGAAATTTGTCTAAGCGATCGCTTGAGGTCACAAAATTGCTGAGTTGATTGATGACAACTTTCTCAATGATCTTGGCTATAAAAGGGAGATTTGATACAGGTCTATAGTTGTTAATTATGGATGCATCCAGTGTTCTCTTTTTTAATAGGGGCTTAAGAGACTTTGGGAAAATGCCTGATTGCAGAGAGCTATTAACTATTTGCTGAAAGTCCGTTGTTACAGAGTTATAACTTGTTTAAAAAGTCTGATGGCAGTATATTAAGACAACATGAAGAACCTTTAAGATGTCAAACTGTTTCTTCTAGGGATTTTTTATCAATAGTATTAAATTGCAGCATATTAACCAAGTTTTGTCTTGGTGGTCGTAGTGATGCAACAGTGTCCTTGTTAGACTATGTAGTTCTGATGTTCCATCTAATAATTAAAAAAAATTACTAAAGAAACATGCAAATTCATTACATTTCACAGTGGAGATGAGTTCTGATGCTATCTGCTTTATTGGGTTTGTAAGCTTGTCGACCATGACAAGTAGAGTGAGTGCGGGTATTATTGATATTCTTGTTGATCATTCCCGATAAATGTTGCTGTCTAGCCCTGCTTAACTCACTGTTGAAGTTACCAAGGCTTTGTTTATAGATTTCATAGTGATGTATGTTTATTTTTGTTTTTCTCCACTTACGTTCTGCTTTGCTACATTCTCTTTTCAGGGCCTTTACCAACATGTTGGTTCTCCAGGGTTTTTTCTGTTTGCTCATAATTTTCACTGCCTTTACCGGTGCAACATGATCCATGACATTCAATATTTTGGTGTTAAAATTATCAACTGACTCAGCACTTATTTTTGGAGAGTTAGCAATGGTTTCCATAAACTGAGCATTGGTACTCTCATTAATGTACCTTTTCTTATCAGAAAACAGTTTACTGGAACATTCGGTGTGATAAGTGAATAAAAAAAGACACAGAAATGATCAGACAGGGCCATGTCTTTAACCAGGACAGGAAATACCAAGAACTTTTGAGATCTAGAATGTGGCCTTGAGTGTGCGTGCACTCTTTCACATGTTGAGTGAGATCAAAAGTGTCAAGTAGTGCAAACAGTTCTTTGGCATTATTGTCCGTACTATTATCTCTGTGGATGTAAAAAGATCCCCTGTAATAATAAACAAGTTATAATCAACTGATGTAACAGAGAGTAGTTCAGCAAAATCATCAATAAAATGTGCAGAATATCGTGGAGGTCTGTGAATGGTCAACATTTCAGGGGGTAGCCTTCAATGTAAAACAGAGGTATTTACCTAGTGTATTTTCTTTGCACTGGAATGTATCTTTGACAAGGGCAGCCACTTCGCCTTTCCTACAATTTCAACAGGTATTCATATAGCCAAAATTTTCAGGTGCTGTCTCGTTGAGAATAGTAGCAGTACAATCTTAGGTTAGACACTTTTCAGTGAGAAACTAAAAATCTAAGTTGTAAGATTGTCACATCCTGGCTATGCCCCTAGCCATCTTTGCGCTGGGCTGGGGCCATAGTCAGGACAGGACAAAATAATTAAATTTGGTCTCCCCAATTGGAGGCAGGTGTAGATCATTGCCTCCAATTGGGGAACCCATTTATGTTGGATGTTTGCGCACACAGGGTGTGGATCATTTTTGGTAATGTTGTTGCTAAGCCCAAAATCACCAGTAGGGGCTATTGTTTTGTTTCTTTATTGTATTAAAACATGGATTATTGCAACCACCTCGTGTCTGCGCTTTTGTCCTATCCCATGGACACGATTCCTTCTATTTCTAATCAACACAGGAATAGAGATACTGTGTCAGCTTTTACAAAAGGAGAGGAGCAGCGGACTGAGGAGTCGAAGTCGTTGTTAGTTTGCTTTTCTTTTAATAATGTGTAGCTGAACAATGCTCATGGCAGTGAGAGAATAACACACAAAGACAAAGGGAGCAGAGGGAACATATATACTGGGGGAAATGCGTGGAGCGCTGAAGCCTGCCTCCTGCAGGGGGAGCATTGGCAGCAGATGGCGTAGTTGTCTCATACTGGGTCCTAGGTTGTAGTCAAAACAGTCAGCATTGCTAATTTCTCTATGGCAGGGACTCAAAGCACATCAACGACTATATTCTGTGCCCTGTGGAAATATAGGACAAGGTTGCTGACGATGTGGCAGTTTTCTAAGCAGTTGTTTTAAATGGGGGGAGGAGTGGGACATAGGGAAAGTACTATCTTCCTGATTGGTGAGTGTGGTTGAAAGGGGGAGTGTGACAGAGAGGGAGAGGGTGGTTGTTATTGAGCTGGAGAGGGTGAATGTGGTGGAGGAGGGGATGGCAGTTGTTGTGCACTCATTTTGGACAAGGACAACTTGTCAAAGCATTGCGTGATTTTAGTTAGAGGATCAGGAGAGGGGGGTGGATACTCTGCCTATGAGTGCTGTCATTCATGCTTATTTTGTTTGAACACGGCATTCCAAGATGTACGTTGGCACCAAGTAGCTGGCATCCCATGATGTTTGGATGAACCCCATCAGGTCTAAAGCGGTCTTTACAGTTATCCCGTAGTTAATGCATGCCGATGTCAGCCATGTATTCAGCCCAAGGAGTCTGCTATAAGATTTCATTCCTTTCCCCATTGTTGGAATAGGGCCTGAGATGAAAATATGTTGTTGAAAGTTGTTTATTTCCTCCAGTAATGTAGAAAATAATTTTTCAGGATCTCAGAGCCAGTTTTCCTTTGTAGAATGTCAAAAAACCCAGTTTGGATAATAATCTGAATGTTGCTCAGATGTGTAGAGAGAATAACTGGCAACATTTCTAATAACTCTATGCCTGATGTGTCAGCCATGGTTAAGATTTCAGTGTTTGCCATTCTGATATGCTTGGTTATGTTGTCCCCATTCAAGGTAGTATCAGGTTTATCAGATGTGGAGTTAGCAAAGTATCTTCTTTTTCTTGTCCTATCAGTGGTTTTAGGGCTACTTCTTGGTTAGCCCTAATGCAGTGGTTCTTAACCATGTTGGAGGTACTGAACCCCACCAGTTTCATATGCGTAGTCAACAAACCCTTCTTAATTAGAACGATTTTTTCAAATCTAAAACATATTTTACTGGTGCACAGAATTAACCGTGCATCAACATCACTGTGTTTAAAGAACAAAACCATCAAAGCATGATTTTCACACAAAAACAAAAACATAATAATGAATATTTCAAATGAGTCGCATGTGTGTCTTGACCTCCGCCGAACCCCTGAGACTGACTCAACGAAGCTTCCCTGGGTTCATTCAGAGTCAGTGGATCGTACCTGTTTTGCAGTGAGAGTTCAGGTGGTGGATTGAGGGTTGGTGCTCTCTTATTGGATTTCTTGCAGGATTTGCCACTGCGGCATACGACGTCAGACCAAGTCCCTGCTGGAGTTGATGCCTTCGGTCTAGCCCTGGTGATGTGCCAGTAAGATGTGTCATTGGGGAAGGCTGGTTTGAAATCCTCTGCATTTATTCCAGTGGCATTAGCACATGTCCAGGGGAGACTGTCAGCAAGGTCCATGACAGAATGGTCTAGATTTGAAGTAATCCCTTGTATACCAATCTGTGTCTATCCGTTAGCATTTGTTAGCTCGACCACTAGAATAGCTGCTACAGAGTCAATGAATTGTTCACTCATATAGCTCAAGCTGGGTTATTGTCTCATTCAGTAGGTGGAAATAAACTGTTCCTGAGCTTACTGGCGTGAGAATGGAGAGACCTACACCGCCTGCCTGATGGGAGGAGGGCACAGAGTTTGTGGCATGGATGTGAAGGGTCCCTGAAGGGTCTCTGGTGATGCCGCATGCCTGGCACCTCTTGCGCTTGAGATCTGCGATGGCTGAGAGCTGGGTACCCGTGATGTGCTGGGCAGTTTTCGCCACCCGCTGCAGGGTCTTCGGGTTGGCTATGGAATAACCACCAAACAACACTGTCGCGCAATTAGACAGATTGCTCTTGATTGTGCAGTGGGAAAAGGTCACAAGCATCTGGGAAGACAGGCCGGCCTTCTTCAGCCTTCTCAAGAATTACAGGCACTGCTGCACCTTTTTGATTAGGGCTGAGGTGTTGAGGGACCAGGAGAGGTTCTCAGAGATGTGGACACCCAAGAATTTGAAGCTGGACACACGCTCCTGCTCAGTGCCATGAGAACTGGGGTATGACAGCAGCCTTTAGATTTTCTGTAAAACGCAATGAGCTCGTTCATTTTCTTTGAATTTAGAGCCAGGTTATTTTCAGCGCTCCATGCCACCAGGCACTTGATCTCCTCCCTGTAGGCTGACTTGTCATTGTCACTGATCAGGCCCCCCACCGTGGTGTCGTCTGCAAATTTGACAGTGGTGTTGGAGCTGTGTGTAGGAACGCAGTCGTGGGTAAAGAGGGAGTACAGGAATAGGTTCAGGATGCTGCCTTGTGGAACACCAGTGTTCGGTATTAGGGTGGAGGAGGTGAAGTTGTCTAACTTGACAGACTGGCCTCTGTTGGTTAGGAAGTCCTGAGTCCAGTTACAGAGATAGGGGCTGATCCCTAGGTCATGGAGTTTTTTGACCAGCCTAGAGGAGATGACAATGTTGAATGCTAAGACTATGAACAGCATTCTCACATAGGTGTTGGTTTTGTCCAGGTGGGTCAGGGCAGAGTGTAAAGCTATGGAGATGACACCCTCTGTAGACCTGGACATAAAGTGGACCAGAACTAGTCTTTCGAAGCTCTTCAAGATCATGGGGGTGAATGCGACAAGTCATTCAGGCTAGACGCAGACAACTACTTCAGCACCGGCACAATGGTTGCGGTCTTGAAGCAGGTGAGGGTTGCTTGAGTGGCAAATTGTCTCTGTGTTGAAACTGGTGTGGTAGTATTGAGTCTGCTCCCTTTGGCCACACTTTGACTGACCTCACTGATGGTTTAATCTGTTTGATGAGGTGTAAATACTTGGGAAGAAGGAACAATGAGAGGTGGTCAGGTTGACGCAGGTGCAGGTGGGGAATGGCTTTGTAGGCCTCTGGATAATATGTGTATTCTTGGTCCAGTGTATTGTCTCTGTTGGAGCAGAAGACATTTTGATGGAATTTGGGAAAAACTGTTTTGGGATTTGAGTGATTGAAATCACCTGCAACAATAAAGGCACCATCCAGCTGGGCAGTTTGCTGCTTGCTAATAGAAGCTTGCAGCCCTTCCATTCCTACTTTAGTATTAGAATCTGGTGTGTAGATTGCAGTAACAACAATAGACCTAAACTCCCAAGGCAAATAAAAAGGCCTGCACTTAATCATCAGATTCTCCAGACCTGTACACCGTATCTTATTTTTGCTCCATGCATGCTTCATTTCCAATTTCATGGTGTCCAATTGGAAGTTTAACCTCTTATTTCAAAAACTCCCAACGGGCTCAGCAAAGTCAAAGATCTGCATGCTTCCTACAAAACATGACTCACTATAAGTCGCTGCTTCTAAACACATTGCTCCCTCATTCAGGAAGTCGGAGAAAAACACACCTTTCTCTCTATCAATCTTGGTCAGCTTGAATGTACTCAACTATATGATACAACAATAAATGCTTTGCAGTTCCTCCCACCCATAAACATTGGTGCCTTCAGGTCATGACCATCTGTGGCAAACCATGGGATTAAACCCATGGTGTCGTAGTGCCTGAACACGATGATGTAATGCCTAAGATGTTGACTAATTCTAAGTTTTCATGTTAACAGATGCAAGGCACCAAATTACAGTTATCCTTTCAGATGTGTATAACAAGTCAAATACCGCCTGAAATGTACCAGTCCAAAGATCCTGATCCCAATCAACACACAATAATTACTACCTCATAGTTCTATTTCGTGAAGCTTTGCCCATAGGGGCTTTGCTCCTATTGGTTTATCCCTCTGCCCAATGGCAGTCTGGGGCCGGTGTACGCTCGCGCCGGCACTATCATGGAGCCGGTGTGTGCCGCCGGCGCCGTTCTCCCTTTTAAAGTTAGAATGGAGCGGCTGTCCTATTTTTCTGAGGAGATTCCTCTGAATGACATTCTGTCCCTTCTCTCAGGAGAGGACTCCCTTGGGGAGGACAGAGCTGACAGAGATGTGACCGGCTGAGCGGAAGTGGGACATTTCGGCCTCCTCTTGCTTCCAGGAGGGAGATGGGCGTCGACCCCCTGCAGTGAAGGACCAGTTCTTCACTGCTGTCTCAGTGGCGGCACGCGGCTTAATATCCCGATGCCAGTGCCTGCGACTGAGGAGTGGGTCTACATTTGAGGCGGGCCTGCTGGTCCCGGCCACCTCGAGCTTTACCAAGTAAGGCCTCTGAGGTGCCGGCGCTGTGTAAATACGCAGAGGAGGCTTGGGGAGCCCCGTTTGTCACACATGGAGTCTCACCTGGCCTTTATTGCGGTGGAGGTTAGGTTGGAGACTTTGTCGAAGGGCATTCCCCCGCTGGAGGACACCCTTGTTGAGCCTTGTTGAGTGCCCAGCCCTGCCCTCCCTCAAGGACCGCGTCGCCACCAGCTTGGCCGAGAAGGAGTACGCCTTGTCGGTGCAGGCCCTGGCGGCCTGCAACACCGTGGGTCTCCTGGCTGCTTCAGTGGTGCAGCTCACAGAGGAACGTACTTCGTTGTCTCCTGAGGAGGTGGGCGAGGGGTGATGGCCACGTCTGTGGTACAGGTTAGGCACCCCTGACATATCTGAAGGAGCCAGAGAAGGTGCCCTTCTTGAACGCTCCACTGCAGGAGGACGCACTGTTCGGCGCAGTGGTTACGGAGGCTCTGGTGAGCAAAAAACAACATAGGGAAAGTAGTATGTTGGGGCCTTTGCTGCCTGTTCATGCTTCCTCTACGGGCCCGCCTGGTCCTTCTGAGGCCCTGGGGTCTCGGAGGCCTGGGGGTAGGCTTCGTCGACACCACAAGCAGCATCCGGCCAGGGCGGCTGGTGCTGCTGGGGACTCAGGTCGTCTGGTGCAGCGTGTTGGGCCGGACCCTTGCCTCCCACGACCTTCTCCTCCTCCGGCTCGCCAACTGAACGAGGGCGGCCGGAAGCCTCCTCAATTCGCACTTGACTCTTTGGGTGGGAGTGTCCCTCGGACGCTTCCCCACCCTGTGGGAGTTTGGTGGGGGGCTCCTCGGTGCCGATTAATAAAGTGTTGGTTGAACCTTATTTATCGGTGAGGGAGCCTTTATTACAGACGCCAGTGGCTAGTATGGCTAGTCCTAGTGAGCGGACTCCTCGCCATCGGTCTCTGACTGAGGGCACTGTTCTCCGACTCCATGAGCCTGTGGCTTCCCCTCCTACCGCCGCTGAGGTGGCTGGTGGGCCCAGGGGCCCGGGCAGGTGTAAGTGGGTGAAAGTGGTACACCCTACGCAGCCTGCCACTTTGCCTGACGAATGCATGTTATCAAATCCTCCTTTGCTACTGGCTGTTTCAACAGCTAATTGGCCATTCGTGAATGACATTGATACAGTTAAACTGAACAACGTTTCTTACTAAGTTTACCTCCACCATAAATAGCGTTGAGTTTCAGTGTTTTGAATTTCAGTGTTTCCTTGTCCGTTATGAACTGTATGGCATTTGCCACTGACAGTTTTAACAACATATTAGCCAGTAATAGGCTTTACCAGTATCTATTAACTTATTTGAATATTCTAGAATTGAGCAATTTCTAGCAAGTCTGCCAAGACTATTTCATTTCATGGCGTAACAAAGTACTTTTTCTTTCATTTCGTGAATGACATTGATACAATATCAATAAAGCTGACAATAACTAACTTCTTTCGTCAAGTGAAAAGACAAGAGAATCGTGGAATGTACCAGAAATTGTTGCAATACTGCATAACGTAGTTTTATTGCAGCCCACAAATAAAATCAATAGTTTCAAACCTAGGCCTTCCATGTGAAAGGCACTGTCTTTATTCACTACGCCACGGCATTACAGGTTTCAGCAGTCGTTAGACACCATTGAGCATTGTGTTGAACTGACTAACGTTTCTTATTAAATTTACCTCCATCATAGCGTCAATGAACTGTATGGCTTTTGGCACTGGCCATTTTAATTAGCCAGTAATAGGCTTAATAGTATCTACTATCTTCCTAGGAGTATTCATAAGACTTGAGCAACTTGAGCGAGACTGAAGATGAACTTTTGCATGACAGAAAAAGTTGCAATATACCCGTATACAGTTCTAGTTAAGGCTCACTATAATGTAACTACTGTATGTTGTAGCCAACAAATGTGTTTGTCCATCCTGAACCAATATGCACGGGTGCGTACTTCAAAAATCTACCAAAAACAGTCACAATATAACCACCAACTGTTTTATATCAGACTTACTATAATGTAGATACTGAAGGTTTTAGCCAGCGAAGATCTCGTCTATACGGAATAATTCATAATGCGTAATTCGCTTTGCCTGTGAGGAGATCCAAACACGGGACCTATAGCGTGCAGGTCCACTTTTCTAACTACTACGCTATTTAACAAGGGGTACTCACTCACTCACTCAGTAAGATACATTCGCTCTTCTTAGCCTGTTCCGCTTACGCGGTCTGGCAACAATCAAAAATATAGTCAATCAAACATCAAAAGTAAATTCTCAAACAGTCTATTCAAATATATGAGGAATATCACAGGTTTGCATTTTGTTCAATTTTCAAGACTTGTTTACTGTACATTGTTTTGGTAACATAGGGATTGCATCAGGACTTGCTTTCAGAAAAATGGCTCTCCAAGATTGCCATCTGCCGATTTGGGGTGAAGAATTTCACCACATTTGTGGAAGGACAAGATCCTCCATGGCTTAGCATAATTTTCTGTAAGAAATGCTTAGCAGGAGTTGATAAAAATGGTTCCAAGCAGTTGGTCTTCAAATCTCAGTCTGATTTTATTCCAGCGACACTGTAAGTATCTATGCTTTAGAGTAATCTTACAGGGAGGTCCCAGGAAAAGGCCTGTTAAAGGTCTAACAGAGAAATAAAAATTAAGTGATATTTCAGTGACATTTGTATTGTCTTTATATACAACCTTCTTATATTTGTAATGGTATACAAGTAACTGTGTATCTTTATGAAAAAACAAAATATAAGTGAATTACATTTGTCTAATGGGCTTGTTTTACCCTTTGGGAGTGCTTGAGCAAAACTTCTGTGCATGTGTGCGTGCGTGTGCGTATGGCTTCATATTTCTGTGAGGATTTGTACAGTACATGCTGAGGTGTCCTTTAGTGCCTATATGTGTCCATCTGTGTGCATGTGTGTGTGTCCACAGGGACCCCCATTGTACCATGCCAAAATGGGCCCCTCGCAACCACACCTGCTCATTAGTAGGTAGATAACTAATGAGGTGCACTCAAACTACAGTCAAGCCAAGCCACCACAGATGCTCTTACACTGCTGTATTTTTTAGTTGCTCTTTGGCCAGTCGTTTGGTTTACTTTCAGCTCACACTCCTTTTGCCTTAGGGAGAATGCTTGTTAAAAATACATGAGAAAACACCTGTTAACATGCACAAGAATGACATACATTTTGAAGTGCTTTTTCACTAAATAATGCCTGTGATTCTACTTTGAGACTTATTCACATTCATTATATGCATAACTACCATTCTAGAGAACACGTAATTTCCATATTGATAATTTCACAAGCATCACCTTGTCACAACAACTCGTCAAAATCACACAAAGGATTTAGCTCTCTCTAAATGAAACATTGGCCATTGGCTATAAATGCTCAAAGTGTACCCCCGTTTCCTCTCGCAGTTTGGATGAGTAAAGTCATATTGTATATATAAAAAAATTGTGATGATTGTAATGAAAACAAAGTATCAGCCGGAAATGTCTTTGAAATATTATTAATATCAATTTAATTATTTGACATTCTAGGATTTCTTTTGTGGGTATACTGTAATTAATAATCCAAGAAATGGTGATGGCAATATCAACAGTATCCCTTACAATAAAAAAAGACTTGCATGTTTTTTTACCTTACAAAGTCTGTGTATACTTTTGTTATTAGTAAGTGTTGAAATTGGATCATTGGGAGAAGGCAGTGATTTCACCATTATATAGCTATGGCAGGAGTTGTGTTCCAATGTGTATGTACAGAAAACAACACACACCGGGAGTGTGTGGGAATGTTCCAAGCCCATCAGTGTGTGCACCAAGGGAAAGAGAAGTTCTAAAACATTGTAGATGCAGCTCGGAGGACCTCCTCTGCCACTGTACCCCGCTTCTCATTATAGCCCATCAAAAGTGCTACAAAGGTGCCCGAACCACAGAAAGGTTGGAAGAAGCTATTGAATAATGGCTTTTTTGGCTGCCGCAAACAGACTGTTGCATTAGCCAGAACCACACCTACAGTAAGGTCCAGAAATAATTGGACACGGACACAAGTTTTTGCATTATTTTGGTTGTTTACCTGAACATATTCAAATTATAGTAATGTAATGAAAATGTGCGTAAAGTACAGTCTCTCAGCTGTTATTTGAGGGCATTTACATCCAAATTAGAGGAAGGGTTTAGGAATCATAGCTCTTTAGCCCTATCTTTCAAGCAACCAAAAGTAATTGGACAGTTGACTCAAAAGCTGTTTCATAGACAGGTGTAGGCTATTCCTTAGTTATTTCTTCATCAATTAAGCAGGTAAAAGGTCTAGAGTTGGATTCTAGGTGGGGCATTCACATTTGGCAGCTGCTGCTGTTAACCCACAACATGCAGTGGTGGATGATCGTAGGGTCCTTTCATGATAAAGTAAACTTTTTCACCATATCCATCCCAGCAAAGTACACTCACCTGGAGGTAGGCAAATCATTATCCAAGTCTACAGTGAAGAGAATACGTCACAAGAGCAAATACAAAGGGTTCACCACAAGGGGCAAATAATTCATAAGCCTCAGAAATAGAAAGGTCTGATTAGACTTTGCAAGAAAATATCTAAAAAAGCCAGCCCAGTCTGGGAAAAGCATTATTTGGACGGATTAATCTATGAATTATGGGAAGAAAATAGTGTGCAGAAGGCTTGGAACGGCTAATAATCCATAGCATACCAGATCATCTGTAAAACATGGTAGAGGCAATGTGATGGCATATACAAGTGGATTTTGATTGCTCAGATTCAGCCAAATTCAGCAACGTTGATTGGACTGCGTTTCACTTTACAAATGGACAAAACATATTGCAAAAGAAACCCAGGAGTTATTTAAGGCAAAGAAGTGGAATAGCTTGCAATCCCAATCTCAATCCAATTGAGCATGCATTTCACTTGCCGAAGACTACATTTCACTTGCCAGAAAGACCCACAAACAAACAACTGAAGATAGCTGCAGCCTGGCAAAGCATCACAATGGAGGATAACAAATGTTTGGTTATCTCCATGCATTCCAGACCTCAAGCAGTCACTGCTTGCAAAGGTTTCTTGACAAAGTATTTAAAATGAACATTTTATTTATGATTATATTCATTTATCCAATTACATTTGAGCCCCTGAAATAAGGGTGCTCAAATGTAATTGGGCAAAACATTATCCAAAACATATAATATTTTTGTTCAATCCCTTGAATTAAAGCTGAATGTCTGAACTTCAACTGCATCTCTGTTGTTTCATTTCGAATACATTGTGGTGGCGTACAAAGCCCAAACTATGAAAATTGTCAGTGTCCAAATATTTCTGCACCTAACTGTATATCCAAGCAATTCCCGTGAGCCAGCAAACCTGCTGGGTCACCTTTTGTGGTTTGCCTCTTATTTTGTGCCCTACTTGATGAGTTGTCTACATATTCATTGCATTTTTTAAATAAAATTCAGATGTCAATAAAATTGGATCATGTATTGCATGAGGTTAAGTGTTTTTCAGGTAGAGCAGGAACTAAAACAGATAAACTGTATGAACACACTCATGGTCCTGTACCATAATAAATAAATATACAATCGAAGGTAATCAAACAAACATGTACTACTGTACAATATCATGAAGGAGCTAAAGCAGACTGAAGTTAGCATATGTTAAGTTAATAATACTACTGAAACATATAAGGAGAATCAACAACAATAACCCTTCAAAGTGTCTGTTTTCTCCTGTAAGTGCTTGAGAGTTTGTCTAGTGGACCTACTGTAAACAGAGGGAGACAATGCAATCTGCAGACAGAAATGAGGTTAATTGGGAGCACCACCTTGGGAGAAGTTGCTGTTGCTCTGTCTTACTCCAGATGGCCACTGAAATCTCTGCTGAAACTGCTCAAAATAATTTAGGGAACACTTATCACACATCGGGTCTCAATAAAGGAAATATATTAAACATCAAAATCTGTAACGTACATTGTGTAATTCATTTAATGGAAACCAAAAATCACTGATTGAGGGCTGGATTCAAACTCCCAACAAATATCTAAGAAATCAATTGAAATCACAGCCTGTTCTAACTTACATGAATTGCAAGACGGCAAATCATTATATGAATCAGTATTGTGTGTGGCCCCCACGTGCATGTATGCAATACTGACAACATCTGGAAATGCTCCTAATGAGACAGTCTATGGGGTCTTACGGGATATCCCAGACCTGGATCATAGCATCAGTGAGCTCCTGGACAGTCTGTGGTGCTACTTGGCGGAGTCAGATGCACGACACATAACATCCCAGAGGTTCTCAATTGGATTAAGGTCTGGAGAACGTGACATCACTGCTCATCATCCAGGAACTGCCTACACACTCTGGCCACATGAAGCTGGGCATTGTCCTCCACCAGGAGGAACCCAGTGCCCACTGCATTATTGTAAGTTCTGACGAAGGGTCTGAAGATTTCAACCAGGTACCTAACAGCATTCAGGGTACTATTGGCTAACACATAGAGGTCTGTGTGACCCTCCGAGGATGTCTCCCCAGAACATTACTCACCCACCGCCAATGCTGGAAGATGTTGCAGGCAGCATAACGTTCACTACGGTGTCTCCAGACTCTTATGTCTGTCACATGCTCAGTGTGAACTTGCTCTGTGAAGAGTATGGGGCACCAGTGGTGGAGCTGCCGCTTCTGGTGTTCTCTGGCGAATGCCAATCAGAATGCATTGTGCTAGACTGTGAGCACAGGTGCCACTAGAGGACATTGGACCCTTATGCCACGCTCACAGTGTCTGTTTCTGACAGTTTGGTCAGAAATATGCACACCAGTAACCCGCTGAAGGTCATTTTGTAGGGCCCTGGCAGAGACACTGCAAACCTTGCAACGGTACGTATGGATGTGCCATCCTGAAGAAGCTGGACAGCCTGTGCAACCTGAATGTGCTGCTGGCACCGCCATATACTACTAGTAGTGAAAAGGCTACTATCAAAACGCAACACTAATCAAAATTCAGGCAGGAAGGAAAAGGAGACTGCAATTGTTTGGGGCCAATAAATGCAAAACCATTCCCTTTTTGGGGGTTGTCTTACTGTTGCCTCTCCAGTGCACCTCTTGTCATGTTCATTTGCACCAAATCAGGGGACATTGATTCACATTCGTTTAAGCTTCCTAAGTGAACAGACTGATGTCCCTGAAGTTTAATTGACTTGGTGTTATACTGTGATGTGTTCTGTTAATTTTTTGACCACTTTTTGACCACTAATAAATGCTGCCACAATCCCAACTTTGAGCTTTACGGACAATATATTTCACTTGCTAAGTTGCAAAATATTAACTGAATCAAATAAACACAACCACAACTGAATTAAAAGCCAAAGCACCTTCCAGGTCTGCGTAATCACACATACAAAATACAGACAAGGAAAAACAGACACAGCTGAGTATATGAACTGTCTAATCCAGCTAATTCTGCCATTTCACAAGAGGCTGAACCAGTTTTTTTGCAGGGACCAACTGTATTTTGCAGGGACATGCCGTATATGGGAGTCAATCATCCAGTCTCCTGTAGTTTTATTTCTACACCTACCTAGGAATAACTAATTTAAACTGTGACAGGAAATGGAATTAGATACTGTATATTGCGGCACACAGCCTAGGGGACATAAACTGATCAGATATAACATTAAGACCACCAGCCTAATATTGTGTAGGTCCGCCTTTTGCCCCCAAAACAGCCCTGACATATTGATGAATGGACTCCACAAGACCTCTGAATGTGTGCTATGGTATCTGGCACCAAGACGTTAGCAGCATAAGTCCTATAAGTTGCAAGGCGGGGCCTCCATGGACCTGTTTATCCAGCACATGCCATAGGTGCTCAATTTGATTGAGATATGGGGAATTTGGACAACACCTTGAACTCATTGTTCTGTTCCTCAAACCATCCCTGAACAATTTTTGCTTTGTGGCAGAGCACATTATCCAGCTGAAAGAGGCCAATGCCATCAGGGTAAACTATTGCCATGAAAGGCTGCACATGGTCTGCAACAATCCTCAGGTAGGAGGTAAATGTCAAAATAACATCCACATGAATGGCAGTAACCATGGTTTTTCCCAGCAGAACATTGCCCAAAGCATCACACTGCCTCTGCTGGCTTGCCTCCTTCCCAGAGTGCATCCTGGTGCCATGTATTCAACAAACTGCAATGCACTTTGTGCGGACACCTTTCTATTAGTACCAGCATGAACTTTTTCAGCAATTTGAGCTACATTAACTAGTCTGTTGGATCGGACCAGATGCACCAGTGAAGGAACTGAACATTTTAAATTGTTTGTTTACATATTCAATTATTCTTCATTATTTAGTTTAGACATGTATACCTATTGTTAGAGAACCCAGGTACAGAACCCATACGCAGACCAACACAAGGTAGGTGGTGAGGAAAACAAGTATTTATTGAGTGCAGTCCGGTGATGAAAGTTATGGCAAGCGTGCAGACCGCTGAGGACAGGAGGCTTGATGGAGTGGTAGTGTGTTCCAACGAGGGGGGTAGATGGTTCTGGCATTAGTGGAGGGTCACCCAGGGCGTGAATACCCGAAGCAGAGGGAGACAGGAGTCAGACGAGCAGGCAGAGGAAGAAACAGGCATAAATGGAATATAGTCAGAAGCACGAGCACAACATACGGGTGTGGACTAACGATCCGACAGGGACTGGCTGTCAGGTCTCAGCTTAAATGGTGATGTAAGGCTGATAAGGACCAGGTGTGCTGATTCCCAACGAGGAACAGCGGAGGGCTGGCTCAGGTGCTCCAGGATTTCCTGCCTTGCACTCATTGCCCGGCAACCAAAACACAACACAGACAGACAGACAGACAGGGAAAACTGGCTCACAGGGATGGGGTTGTGACACCTATTTGCTTAATTTCTGTCCTAGTAGGCAATCATAGGAATGTTAATGATAAAAAAATAATCTGTAAGGTGTGACTGCAGTGATAAAAGTTTTACTTGTTATTGCTTGCTTCTCGAGATTGCCACAGAACAGATCGGAATGTATCCTTAATTGATAAGGGGTCTATTCTTCAGGACTAGTTATCATTAGGGGAGTAAACCAACCCCCACACCTTTGGTTAGGGGATAAAAACCAGAGTGGAGTTTGGTAAAGCTCTCTCTCATTTTCCTCCCTTCTGCCTGCATCTTTGCACTTGCAAACATCTTGAATCTCTGGAGAACTATGATGTTTGGTACTTGTACTGTTATTGCAATACTCTCTTTATATATTAAAATCATTTGTTACATTAATTTATTTATTAATCTAAAACGGGTCAAAATCCAGTTTCTTCACCATCTTTCGCTCCTCACATGCATCAATGAGCCTAGGTGCGCCATGGCCCTGTCGCCAGTTCACCACTTTTCCTTCCTTGGACCACTTTTGATAGGTACTGACCACTGCAGACCAAGAACACCCCACGAGGACTGCAGTTTTGGTCATCTGGCCATAAAAATGTGTCCCAGATCTTTATGCTTGCCCATTTTGCCTGCTTCTAACACATCAACATTGAGGACAGAATGTTCACTTGCTGCCTAATATAGCCCACCCACTGACAGGTGCCATTATAACGAGTTCAGTGTTATTCACTTCACCTATCAGTGGTAATTATGTTATGGCTGATCGGTGTATATATAGCATGGCGCATAAAGATTCCTCTTCTTATCCATTGTCACAGGTCACATTGCAGAGTGGGACAAAGAAATTCCAGGTCATGATAGGTGGCATTATTTGCGTGGCAGCCCAGCACTATCTATCCTATTTATATGCAAGCTGCACCAGCTTTTGATGTGCTCAATAAGATAATAGGATTTTTATTTATGTATTAATATATGGTGTAGCGTAGAAAAACCTAAACAATAATGAGATGAACTACTCAATGTAATTACAAACATATGAAGTGGCATCATTAAAGCCGCCAGGATTGAAGTATATAATTTGTGTCTTTTATCATGATTAGCATCCTGTTTATGTTCCAAATCCCCCTAATTTCTTTCAGGCTTTTAGGAATAACCTTGGGGGCTGATGCTGCTAAGAGATGTATAAATGAAGAACAATGACATCAAATTAGGAAAATTATTGTGTGTGCTTTATGTTTTTTGGTGTCTGTGCTTGTGATGTGTAAACAATGAACAAGGACATCAAAATGATAAATCTCTGCGCCTGTGTGTGAGTAGATGGGCATGTACCTCAGCCTAATGTGAATGAAGCCGAGAATAGGAACAGTGTGTAGGAGGGTTTCATGTCAGTATTTTTTAGGGTTGAGTGTGTTAGCAGTGAATGTCTGTGAGAGTGAGTTTACAGTTGGGGGTGGGCTTTTGACAGCCATTTGACATTGTAGCATAGTAGCCATTTACATCTGCACTCTATGTTCACTCACTTTAAATATGTGTATGCTTGTGTAAATGCAATATAGCACTTACATGGAATCCAGAGCATGCCAGGGGAGGCTTTGCTTCATTAAGGATAGTGTAAAGTACCAACTCTCAGTGGCAGAAATTGTTTCTAGTTATCAACCGTGACCTGGCCGTATGGAGGTGGTCCTAATGGACGCTGCGGCTTCAAGCATTCAGTGTATACCCCAGAGAGGGGACACCCAAAACCCCTCCCAAGACTGTCCCCTCACGCCCTTCTACTCTTCCGGATCACTGCACAAACAGACATTAGACACACTGGCAGACAGGTGTTCCTATGAGCAATATTCAAACCAACAGCTGGGACTAGAAAGGGAACACTCCTTGTAAAGAAGAATCCATAATTGGATGAGACAACTTATATAGACAAGGTGGGCAAGCCCAGAACCCTATTTCCATCACATACACAATTTAGTTTTTACGTTTTTGTGAGGACTGGTATACGTTTTTGCATATCCCAACTACCCATTGGACACCCTTAGAGAGTGGGGTCACAGCCAGGTATCAGCAATTGTTGATGACAGCCTGGGATCAATCTAGGGTTTAGTGGATTATTCAAGGGCATATCAATAGATCACTCTTACACTTTAGAAACATGAACCAGTATTCTTTCCTAACTGGCCCCTTACTCTTCCTCCTACCCTAGTAGATGAAAGTAATAAAGCATGTCGCCAGAGTTGAATATCCTGTCAAACCAAGCACATTGCATCCCCTACACAGCCCAGCACAAAAACAGCTCCCTGAATACAAACTGTCCCTCTCTCTGCTCTCTCTCACACACACACACAATACACATTAACATTATGTGCACTCACTGAAGCAAAGCTCTCTTGGTTACGTTTGTCAATAATTTCCTTTTTCCTTATAAAGCAAGGCATTTAATCCTGCCTTTTAATTCCTTCTCAGCCCTTGGAAAAGGGGAGGTTTATACCTTTCTGGCTTGTCTTCCAAACACTCTTCCTAATTGATTTATGAGATTATTAACAATCTATTAAAAGGCAATTAAAAGTGCATTTGGAGGGGACCGGGGACATAGAGAATGGGGAGGGGCCTTTGGGCAGTAGGACAGTGACTGAAGACAGGACATCTGTGGGTGGCGTGGGATGCATTTATTCACCCCTCCCCTCTGTTCCTGGCTGCTTGTCACATACGGAACAGAGGGGAGGGAAGTGGAGGGGGGTCATCTGTAGAATTATACTCAATGTGTACTCACCATCCACCTCACTATACAGCAATCTGCTGTTTAAAAGATGACATCCGTTTCTGAACACCTATGCCTTTTCATAATTTATTGAACAGGTTTTTGCTCAAAGAGCAGTGGGACGGATTCAAACCCATGCTGTAACAATACATGTGCACTAGAGGTAGCGGCCCAGACCTCTTCACCACTCTAGGCTAATGTTGCGTGGTGTTCTCATCTCCAGCTTGACAGATGGCAACATGTGGGACATAAATGGTATCTACGCAAATCAGCTCCAAACTTGCCACCGTTTAGGCTGTGGACCCACTACAGACTGGCTCTCAGCATGAGATGAGCGTGATTTACAGGAAGTAGGGAATAAAACAGAGACAATTTTCTCCATTCACCAACATAACCAACAATACTGAGTACTGGAGATAATGTAATTTTACATTTAAGGCAGCCATCACGTTCAGTGGGATTCCCAGGGGTTTCTCTCTCTCTCTCCCATACAATATGAAGCACTTTGTGATTTGTGCACCGTCTGCCCGATAAATATTTAAAAAACCTCTATAACATGCCTGTAAGAAAGGTCCCATAAAAAATCAACTTAAAAATACATAAACTATTGATCACCACTTTTCTTTATTACTTCCACTATATGTAGAGATAAGCTGTGGCAGCAATTAACATCAGTCACTTAGACTCACACAGATACTTGCCTTTTTACCCACATATTCTGTCTGCATTTGACATACCCATGTGGGTATGCGTGAATTGGCAGTACAGGGTTATGTGCTTTTGCACTGCCCCGTTAGTATTAGTCCTGGCAATATACTTGGTTAGGGCTTAGGAGTTTAAAAAAGAAATAATAATATGACAGAGAATGAGAAACTTTTTTTTGTACTGTGTAGCATATTGTAATAAATGCAAATGAAGTTCATGTGAAAAGGTGTTACATCTTTAGCTGGTGTAATTTTATAAAACTGTTCCCCTATGCAACTGTTTTCATGCTTTACAGTTGGTATAAGGCTTTTTATGTTAATGTGTTTGCCAAACATGGCATTTTGCATTGTAGCTAAAAACTCTATCCAAAGCACATTTTTTATTGTTCTTCACCCAGGAGTTGTCTGGCAAATATCAGTCATGTCTTGACATATATTTTTTTGAGAGCATATGTTTCTTTCTTACTGGCAGGGTTTGTGCAGTTTATTTTTGACAGTTAACTCGACATTGTGGTGAAAGAGATCTGTAGATTCCTTTATGTTACCCTGGGGTCTTCTATAAGCATCTTTCGGTCAGCTCTTGGGGGACTGTCAGTGGAATGTACAGTACTTCCAATTGCTGGGATATTCCTTTGTAACCTCTGTTGTGGCAGTTTCTTAACTAATGTATTTTGGAGACATGTTTGCTTATCTTTTACCTGGTATGTAACTCTGGTCTTTGGTTGTGACAATCTTACTTCTGTGGGCCTTGGATATTTCTTTGGATCTTGGCAATATTTGTTACAATGCAGATATAGTTAAAACCATACCAGACCAAATTTCTGAACTTTATGGAAGGCTGGAACATCCGAAGTTGCCCTCTACTGATTATTATCTATAGCAGTTTTGGTGTACATGATCCCAATTGTAGCCATTTTATGTAATGGTAAAGTTAGCGGTACACTAACTTTGGCTGAAAAAAGCAATCGCATAAATAGTTTAAAAGTTTACTCTTTTACTGTCCATTACTCATGTTTCTTGGTACAAGCCAGTCTGTGTTCACTATTATTGTCCTTTGTTTCTATTGACTATTTGTTTCCTTACTGCAATTTGACGATAAAATCTGTTTCATCCAGTCTCCTCTGAACAATTGATGTTTAGATGTGTCTGGTATTTGAACTCTGTGAATGATTAATTCGCCTGCAGTTAATTTCTGATTTCTAAGGCTGTTAACTTAATGAACTTATGCTCTGCAGCAGAGGTAACTCTGGGTCTTTCATTCCTGTGTTGATCCTCATGAGAGCCACTTGAAGAAACGTTTCATTTTACAAGGCACATATGTTAATAGAAATGCATTCCAAATGAGGCTGGAATGAAATTAATGTGGAAAGCTGTCATCAATGCAACAGTAGCTGCTTTGAAGAATCTATAATATGAAATGTATTTTAATCTGTTTAACACTTTTGGTTACTACATGATGTTATTTCATATTGGTGTTGTCTTCACTTTTATTCTTCATTGGATTGTTATATTTGGAAACCAAACATCACTGATTTTTAAAGCACATTGAATTGCTTCTACGTATGAATTGTGCTTATGTAAAAAAAGAAAAAACTATCCAGGTGTTGTCCTTACATTTTCACATAACTGAACTTGGATATGTACACAAGGTGTATTTTCTCAACATTCTGAGTGATAAAACACATACCAACAACTGTATCATATCCCTTTCCACCACAGCTTATAGACAGACCAGTTATCAGTTGCAATAGCACATCCTGAATCATAGGTCCAACATTGTGCATTTTGGTAATGTGAGCAGAGGCTGAGTACAGCGGTCAGAGATTCTGCTGATATTTGCAATCTTGCAATTTCCTGATCTCTGATGAGAATTCTACAGGAACCTCAGCCTTTTGCCAGCCAGCTTGCCTCGTCAGCCGCCTAGGAACAACGCGTTTTTTCTAACTGATTACTCCTAGCTTACTAAATCACTGTTCTCTTATATCTAACTGCATTCCAGCATGTCAGACATGGTTGATCAAGGATGTCACACTGCCATCATGCTTGGCATTAATGCCCAGATAAATGACACCAGTTTGTGGCACTGACAGAAGGCTGAGGCCATCAAAATAGCCACAATGCTGAGCCAAGCTGAGCACCAGGGGTCCTGAGAATGAGTCCAGCATGCTTCAGAGACAGCAACAGAAATTAAGGAGGGCTTTTGGCTACCTGATTTAAAAAGCAGTTTAGCCTAGAACTGAACCTTACAGTTCAAACAGGAAAAATGAAGAACATTTGCACACTTAATCAGAACTATCTATATCGTTTAACAGGAGGAAGAGGGTTTCATGTGGTATAATGTTCAATATAAAAACAAATACATGAACACATCTTGAAGCAGATGGCCAGGATTGGATCAGGGTTTAAGATTTTACGTCTGGTTGTCAGAGTGGTTATCTAGCCTGCTATGGGTGACGATTACCCCCATGAATAAACATGAATTTGCTGCATAAATCGTTAAAATGGTTCTATTTGACATTGATAAAGTTGTCTATTTTGTCTCTGCTTCATATGGAGCAAAGTTGTTACGTGATCTGAGAAACTGAAATAACTACAACCACTTAAAACATTTCTCCATGCAACATTCTGAAACAAATATCAGTTTTAAAGCAATTAAGTGTGGTAAAAACAACCCAACATGTTCATGATAAGATTTCAGTTTGAGTTGGATGCTTATTTCATGTGTTGTAAAATTCTATCAGCTTTAATGACCTATGCAAAATTGCCCCTTTACAAAATTGCCCCCACCCACGCATTGCATTCACTAAATATGCTCAAGGAAATAAATAATATATCTCCGCTCCAGTTCTTGAGTTAAAATGTACTTTGTGAATGATTTTTCTGGTAGTATAATGCAATTATATTTAAGGAGTGTATACTTCATATGTGACCTGTGTAAAATTGCTAAGTAATTTACTATTAAAAAGTAATCTTACTCCATGTATTAAAGATTTAATCAGAATACGGACACAGGCAATATAAATCAATGAGTTCATGGTAAGAGGACTGAGAATGATATTTTATAGGCAAATAGATGTACATCATGTTGTACAATGAATTATTACACCATACAAGGCATAAGGTTTAGATTACATGATAGCACTAACATTAACAAAATATTATTGTAGGTACGATCAGAGAGAGAGGTGATAGCTTTTGGTAAGGAACAGAGTATCACCACAGAAGGCCGGAAACAGAAAAGAGATAAAACATCCTTGTGTACCCAACTGTTGTTGAACAATCTTCATTTGTGGACCCACAGCACTACTGTGAAAAACAAAGAACCGCATGAAATAAAAGAAAGCTGCATCCCTTATCACAGGTGACAGAATGGGTTTGGATGGAGTAACACCATATTCCTAAAATATTGCATATACTGTATCATTGACTAGTGGGGGTTGAGCTGGCCCTACAGCCAGGGCTAGGACAATTTTAATTATATAAATAATGAAACAAGGTTTAAAAAAAAATAATCATAGGAGGAAATTAGGAAAATGATATATTCAGATTTGTCTGAATCGCAACCTCAACATGGTGGAGGGTCTATTGCAACTGTGTTGCCTTTCAATGTTTACCTTTGCACAGTGGTTTGTTGTGGTAGATATGTTTAGCAGATTTATCTGGTAAATATCATTGAGATGTACAATTAGGTCCAGAAATATTTTCACAAACTATTTTCATAATTTTGGCTCTATGCCACCACAATGGGTTTGAAACGGAACAACCGAGATGCAGCTGTGATGCAGACTTTCAGCTTTAATTCAAGGTGTTAAGAATGAATTTATTACCATATCCTGATTTATCCAATATTCTGCTAATTCACTGTAATAAATGGATTGTTTGGACTAGGCCTATATTTTGCTTTAGACTGTTCATGGTTTCCACGTATAGAAGAAGAACCAGGTCAGCATGTCCTTGTGACGACCACGCCATCTACTGCCCATCCTCCCCCTGCAGGAGGCGGGCTTCGGCGTTCGACGTCACCGACCTTCTGACACCATCGCCCCATCTCATCAACTCATTGCACCTGTTGTCTCGTTTAGCGCACCTGATCATCATTTAGTCATTCCCCTCAGTATATATGTTCCCTCTGCTCCCTTTGTCTTTGTGTGT
>JACXGJ010003453.1:0-53641 GCA_016801105.1 Esox niger
TGCCATTTATTGGAATATATTTTAAGTGTTTCCAGCCTTCCATCTCAATGCATGGCCTACCCACTGCATTTCAAACATGATGAGACAAATAAAAAAGACACAAAAACGTATGTTTTTTGTTTGTTTTATCTTCTGCTACATCTATTGTGTTATACTTTCAAGCATTAATTCATGATTATTACAAACTACAGAGTGTCTCATTTCAAATGGAACCAAAAATATGTTTCTACTGTATTCAGGTGATGAGCTACAAGCATTTAGATTTGGGTACATCATTATAGGCGGAAATTGACTGTTTTTGCAACGGACCTAACAGGTTTTAAGCTACATTTCCCTTATGCTTCAACACGCTTCTCTCTCTTCTGGTTCTCTGGGGAACATCTCAGAACCCTTCAGGTTGCTCAGGAAACAGCTGGTCCAGCAAGTTGCATTTTATAAGCCATTAAGAAAATATTGGAAAACAGTGGGTGGAGTATGGTCACATTGTCTTGCCATTTTAGAACACCATCTTCGCAGTAGAGTCTCATATCAAACCATCTGAAAAGGCGTCAGAGAGACAAACCATTTGATATCTTCTTGAGTTCTGCAAGCAGGCTTCCTTCCTTTTTGGATGAAAAAACATACATTTCACAGTAAAAGGAATTTTTTTATTAATATATTAAGATTTGTAAGACTTTTGATGTGATTTAACGTAGCGTAGCCAATGTTCTTGCACTGTCACTTGCAGGATTTTCTATGGTCATTCCACTTGTGATCCACTAGTATGACACTGCTAGGCATAGGGGCTGTCAGTGCTGAACCAAATCACACTGCAGTGAGTAATAACACGCCATCTTCTATCTCTCTTTATGTCTTTTTCTCGGTTAGCCTCTTCATATATCTTACTCTCTCCCGTAGCCTAGTCTGGAACTGATTATTCATTTACAATAAAACATTATTAAAGTAGTAATAATGTTACATTAAATTATGTTATTGTAAATTATTAAATTATTATTTCAGGTAAAAATAATTTAGATAATTAGGAAATGAACGTATCAGTTATCAATAGACAATAAAAATACAACAAGAAGGCATGTTTGTGGCTCTGTAATACACTGCTTCTTATTTTGTGGCATCCGTTCACAATTGTTGTCCTTTCCCAATAGAACGATGAAAATAGAATGATGAAAATAGAACGAGTAGTCTATTTTCATCAGATAGGTCTTTGATACCTTGAACGATAGTCTCCAAATTGGGGGAATTGGAATTTCATGCTCTAATTGTTGTATAATTCTGACGTATGTATTTCTGTCAGGAAATGCAGCTCTGTCTCAAGTTCTGCTTTGGTGAATGCACAGCCTTTCCTCTATAGGGATGCATATATTCCTGTGTCTTCCCTCCTGGTAAGGTGGTAAGGCTGTGCGTACTGAGCTTCTACTTTGTCAAGGTTTTTCTAAGCTTTTGATCAGTAACCATGGTGAAATTATTTGCCATGGTGTAATGTCGATTAAGAGCCAGATAGCACTGCATTTTGCTCTGTGCTTCCCCAAATGGCAATGTGGTTTTGTTTTGACAATACTTATTTTTATTTTTTAAGGCTTTTAGAAACAGCTGGAGTCATATGGAGACAGGAAGAGGAGACATAGGAGAGAGATGGATCAGGATGAATATTGAAACATGTGGAGAGTGCATATGTGTATGGAGCGCGGTGTGTTAAAATTGACACACGGCTCCGCAAAACGGTGTTGTATTTTGGGAAGGGGGTTACGCAGTTGAATCTCCTTGAGTTTTGTGACAATCCAATTTGGGATAAAGGCTCTGCCTCACTCAAGCAATTTCCAGCCAACTAGGGATAGTTGATGTTGAGATGAGTCTTCCAAAGTACATCCAAAGTGGTTCTGCTTCTTATCACACTGCTCCCTTAATTATGACTTGCAGATTGTAAACCTTTTTGCACTGGAGGGGACACACTCTTCATTAATCTACTTTCAGTGAGCACAAGCAAGAAGTCACTAGAGTGTGATAAGGCAAGGCGGACATACTGAATTACTAACCCCCCAACTCTGACGGTGCTGTTCAATTGAACCACACTCCGCAAGACGTCTGAGCTAATATGCAAGCAGGATTTGAACCCTGGTCTCGTATTGATGCTGATAACTGCCAGGTGTACTGCTACACCATATAGAGGCCTGCAATTTTGTTACTTCTGATTGATTGGATGTTCTTAATGGAAAAGGTTTTGAACTCTAGAATCTCTTTCAATTTGAATGTGTTTTTTATTGCATGAAATGTCCTGAGTGTTAATTTACTGCCTCATTTAGGTGTCCAATTGTAAAACTATATATTTTGTTCCAATGTAGAATTTCAGTCAAACTTCCTGAGATTCGGATCTTCTCTGGAAAATCCTAAATTTCTCTCTCATTCTGTCTCAATCTTTGTATCATTCTCTCTATCCTTTTTCCTCTCTATTTCTTAAGGTATTTTGCACTGAGCCATTGCTTCACTTCAGAATAAAATTATTTCGTTCTGTTCCTGTCTTCTCCACCCCCAGACCAAGCTGCTAACCCAGTACGTTCTGAACCTGGCCAAGTACGACCAGAACTATGACATACGCGACCGGGCGCGCTTCATCCGCCAGCTCATCGTGCCCACCGACAAGAGTGGAGCTCTCAGCAAGTATGCCAAGAAGCTGTTCCTGGCCCTCAAGCCTGCACCCGTCCTGGAGTCTCCATTTAAAGGTATAGGAGAGATGGCTCTGATTTATATTTTGTCAGTGGTAACAGTTACTATTGAGACATTGATGACTTAGTATAAAAATGTAGAGCCACCTCGGTCCCCTCATAATCATGTTCAATTTGCCAAGCCCTTCCAAAAACACACTGTTCTCCAAATGTGGATCTCCACCAATTACGATCTTGATGAAAATTAGATTCAGGTGTGCAGTAGGTCATTTGGGGAGAGGGAGGCACTTCTCTGTTTGATTCAATATGACAGAATCAGTTGTTAGTTTCACTGTTGTCTTGTAAACCAGGATTTGTTTGCAAGGTGGGACTTTTCAGCTGGAAGGAGATTTCAGGTGAAGGCTCATTTGACTGTGGCTCTTCAAAAAGGCTTGTGTCTGGCAACACACAAAGCAGAAACAGTGAGAGATGAGACTCGTCCCAGTTTCGTTTGGGCTGTCCTGTCAACTCCAATAGTAACAAGGTCTGTGAAGTTTAAGAACAGGCCTATCTCTTCCTATTTCTGTTTTTATCTTGTGTGCGGCCAGACATGAGCCAGTGAAGTTGTTCAAGAAGTCAATGTGGTCCCAACAATAAGTCTTCCCATTGAGATAGTACTTATATTGCAAGATGGACAAATGTGACCAGTCCTTTATTGATCTGAGTTGAGCAGTCAGAGTGAAGTAGAGACCAATACACAAAAGACCAGTAACAAAACAAAGTTGAGGCACTTATTTATGTACATCTCCCCACTCCAGTAATCATTGGTCACCTATTTTATGGTGTCCCTGTGTTTCCCAGATCGAGACCACTTCCAGCTGGGCTCGCTGTCCCACCTGCTGAACGCCAAGGCCGGCGGCTACCAGGAGCTGCCCGACTGGCCCGAGGCCGCCCCAGACCCCTCCGTGCGCAACGTGGAGGTGAAGGAGTCTGTGCGTGCAGTGGAAACAGTAACAGCCAGAGACAGGGGGGCCCCCCAAAAGCCAGAGGGGGGCCCGAGGGGGCGCTCCTCTAAGAGGGCAGTGCCTCGGAGGGGGCGCGACACTACGGCCAAATTGCCGTGAAACTCAAACACTGACACATCACAAAGACTTCATGGGCCATGACCACCTTCCAGTCACCCCTCTGCATAAGACCATCCTCGTATGCACTACAGACATCCCTTATGTCTCACATACATAAACGCTCCTCCCACTCTTAATACTATAAGTGGCAGAATGTGACCTGTAATGAGATAATTGTGCTGCTGGTCGACTTTCAAAGACCTGTACAATTCCGTATTAAAAAAAGTTAAAATATTACTTTTAACGTAACTCGAAAACGCCTCCTAACAGTACTGTTATGTCGAGGACTGCTGAGCCTAGCTAGCAATCACCTCTGAACACATCCTTCCTTGCGGTAGATCACTGGCCAAGTTTATTCAGAACGATAACTATAAGACCCCTCTGTTGCTCTGGCCTCCATAGGGCAGCAACCACTCAGTTACCCTAACCCCTCCCCCTTTTAATGATCAGTTACCTGCTTGAGCCAATGGCACACGGGATAGTGGAAATGGGAGGAGACCGTCCCACAAAGCAAAGCAGCTCTGAGAAAGGGTTCTATATGCTTAAGTGTGCAACCCCTTGTAACATAAAATAATTTTTGCAACAGAAGATTCATTACAATGAACCATTTCCATTTCTTAACAAAAGACAAGTCCGAGTTGTTTTCTGATTGATTACTAATGATACATGCCACATAGACTGAAACAACCACCATGCAGTATACTGTTATCCAGCACCAACGATTACTCAAACCACCCAAGGTTTCCCCCATCATCCTTCCATGTGCCATCGGTTCACTTCATGTTTAACGATATGTGCCAAAGGCTGACATCAAATCAACATGCTTCAAGTTTCACTCCTTATTTCCGTATCAGGCTAGAAAATCATTTAATACAATTTATTTGTTTTGCAGGAGTGACTTGACAGTCTGATTTGGTTGGCTCTTTGGGTTATCGTTTTTCTGTGAACTGTGTGTTATGTTTAAACATTGTCGTTTCATTTTCAGTGCCTCCTCATAAACATATCATTAATGACCAATGCGGATTTCTGGCGAGTTCACAGGCTGTATTCATCATTTTGAATTGGGTGACCATTTTGACCCAATGCCCCCTCTCTCTCTCTGCCCTGGGTCTGCAGATAGAGGAGATCATGCCTGGCAGTGAGGGGAGGATCAGCTTGCTAGGAGACTGGCGAGAGGTGCCCCTGGTTTGAGAGTGCAGTGTATCTTTATGACTTATTTTCTCTCTCTAGTTTTATGTGTACCACAAGAAAACACAAAGCCTGGTGCATCAGACTATAGGAAGAGACTTAAATGGATAGTTCATCCAAATTATTTATTCCAGACACTTAAAGGGATAGTTCTCCAAATAACCAGTTGAGCTTATTGCACCAGAGTAGTCCAGCTTGCTGAGCAAAGATGTTGTTCATTCTAAAGCATTTGTGTCTCCCAAGTGAATGGATAATTCAGTTTAAACTTTTACACTAGCAACGTTAGCAACACCATCTGTTTTGTTTAATGTCTTTATATTGGTGGATGATATAGCAGAATATAGTGCTTTCTTTGTTTACCAGCAGCATAACACCCTAAATCTCGCTGCCTCCCAGCTGTCACTTCTGAAGCTCTGCATAAACAGTCCTGGTTGGTCCCTGTGAGGGAGACCAGACGCTGCTGGAAGTGGTATTGGAGGGCCAATAGGGGGCACTCTTCCATCAAATACCAATGCCCCAGGGCAAGGGAAACATTGAAAAGGACATTGTCCAGCATAGGGTGTTGTCGTTCAGATGGAACATTTATCTAGTATGCAGACTCTCCGTGTGAACTAACAATCCCAAGTGTTTTGGCTACATGGTGTTCTGAGCTAATATAGCTGATAAAATAAGGAAACAAATTAAAATAGCATCTCAAATTCTCAAATAAGATAACATGTCTGATTGGACATTTCGCTCAGATGGACCCTGGCTACCCAGCTTGTGGGTAGGTAATATGGACAGATATTGGAGAATTTGGATGGGCTATGTAACCACATTCAAATGGATTGGTGTTGGATTGGTGCTGTTGATCCTTGATGGGAATTAATTGGTACTATTATCAATAGGGGCATTCTATTTGCTGTAGAAATATCTAAGTAAGCTTTGTCTCTTATGGCTTTATATTTTTTCCATTTTGAAAAGGACCGTATCTAGTTGAACTGCTCAAGTGGTACAGTTTGCATGCATCTCATGTGAACCGCTGGGTTCCACTCTTTGTTGCTGTGCAGTGTGTGCTTCTGTGTTGCCATTCAACCTCCATTGGATTCATTTAATATATGTTGCACTACCATAACAAAGTTCAATCAGCATACATCACCCCATGCTTTATCATTCATATATAGCCTTTGATGTTAGATGCACCGTAATGATAATAATAACCATAAGTAGTATTTTTGTATCAAAAATGTATCTTATTAGCTTTTCTTATGAACTTAGCTAAAGTTCATAAAATGCTAGTTGTTGAAATAATGTTCAAGTATCCTTGTTCTTTTTGTTTTAAGGTCAAATTATAGTCATTTTGTCAAAGTATATTAATTCATATTTTCATAGAGAGTTGAGCCTTATAGTAACAATCCCTTAGTAGGATTTTTTTTTTGAATATCTGCAACAGTATTGAGTAAGTGCAACTTGAATCCCTGTCTGTGCCTTTTGCTTTCTTGACCTTTTTCTAGACTTTTCTTCCTTTTCTCATCTCACCTCCATTCCGATCTTTTTCTTCCGTCCTGCCAGGTTATTACCCTGCTCGAAAGAGTCACAACTTTAACCAGCGTGAGTCAGTCGGTGACAAAGAGCTTGCTTCTATAAGCCTCAATCCCCCCATAGAAACAAAACCTACGTGCTGTTTGAACCCCCCTCCCCCTGTTTTGTGTCTAGTTAGCTCAGCAGAACTATCCAACTCGACACACTCCTCGCTCTCCACTATTAAAGAGCAGATTCCTTCAGAAGTGTCGACAGTCCTCGCACAATGCTAACCTTTCTTTAATCCTTCCCTTGTTGTTATTGTTGTTTGCATTTAAAGACAAACACCTCACCTGTAGGAATTGCAAAGAGCATAACCTCAATTAACCAAATCTATTTTGACAATGTATACATTTTTCAGTGTCCGGACGTTGACATCTCCTGGAGGACATCAACCCTTTAATGACACCGCTCCCTTTAATATGTAAAAAAAACTATTACAAAAGTGACCATGACGGCACCACCTGGTGCTGCCATCTGGCTGTGGAGCAGTAGAAGTACATGTCATGAGAGTTGTGTAGACTAGAGCACACCGGAGCTGTACTATAGTGGAAGCCCATGTGGCTTAATGGTTTGGTTCATAGGAACCCAGGGGGAAGCAGTCATGGCCGTGCTGCGTCTTCTGTCCTTGGTGGATCCCAAACATGGCACCCTATTCCTAATATAGTGCCCCACTTTTCAACAAGAGCCCTGTGTGGTCAGAAGTAGCCTACTATAGAGGAGATAGGATGCCATTTTGGATAAACTCCTCGTCTCTCTGCTTCCAATGAAACGCTTCAAAGGCGGGGATGACTTGGCTGACCTTTCAACCTCTTTGGCAGGTGCCCGAGTGGACAAAGTGCAGCAGCCGCGAGAAGAGGAAAGAGAAGAAGGTGGAGAAGCCGTTCTACTCTGACTCAGAAGGAGAGTCTGGACCAACCGAGTCAGCAGACAGTGGTAACTAGGGCAACCTGGAAGGCTCCTGCTGTCACCACCACCTTCTCCATTCCTCCTAACGTTAATCTAAAATCTATCAGAACTTAAAAATCTGAACTTAAAGTGTGTGTGTGTGTGTGTGTGTGTGTGTGTGACTGAGCTTACGTTTGTGTGTAAGAGTGCGTGCTTACGTGTGCTTGTGTGGGTGTGTGTATGTGTGTGGAATGTGATTGCCTACATGTGTGTTTAAAAGGTGCTTGGCACAGAGTTCTGTGTTTATTTTTGCATTGGTATTTCCAACGCTGTATTCATGAGCACCGGAGGTAGCGGCTAAGACCTCCTCCCATGAATATTATTACCGATATTATCTGTACCAAAACAGTGTCAACCACTGGTGCATGAAAACGGCATTTCAAAGTCAAGCCCAAGTGCAGGGCCTATGGCCTATAGGTAATGAAACCCGGTCTGGACATCTACTAATCCCCCCAATAGAGTCTCCACCTTCCATGCTGTTGTCAGTGTTGGAGTGACCGCTCTAATTTGAATAGTGCAAAAAATAGCACCGGTCCTTGGAGCCAGAATTCAAAGTCCTTGCAGGTTTCAGAGAGAGTATCTGTGAGAGTTGGGATGGATGTAACCCGTAAACGATGTCCCATCCAACCCCAGCGTCAGACACAGCCAGCGACTCAGAGAGTGGCAGTGAGGAGAGCAACTCCGGATCCGAGAGTGAGGAGAGTGACCAGCAGTCCGAGTCCGGAAGCGAGGAAGAAGAGGAGGAAGATAGGAAGAAAAAGGAGAAAATCAAAGCAAAGAAACCAGTTCCAGAAAGTGATAGGTAGCACATATTTCCCCTTAATATCTGCAGTTAAAATTATTGTTGGCTCTAACCTCAACTAAACTTAACCTGTATAATAATTGAAGAAATCTACATGTGTTACCCAAAGACTGTAGCTTAGGACTAGGTAATGCAGTCTGATGACATCATCAGCTCTGGTGCTCTGCTCTCAATTCCTTCTTGAAACCTTTGACTCTGGTCTACATCTTGCATCTCAGCGAGCAGAGCAGTGAAGAGGAGGGGAAGAAGACCGAGAGGAAGAACAAACCACGCAGGGGTGGATCGGATACGGAATCGGAGGAGGACAAAGATAGCGAAACAGGGAGCAGCGAATCGGAGGAGGAGGAGTCGCAGGAGGAGTCAGAGGAAGACACCAAGAAGAAAAAGAAGGTTGGTATCCAGACAGCAGAACTGAAAAAAATACAGATTTGATACATAAATATGGTAACCGACAAACATAAAATTATTTTGCACACAGCGTTACATAATTTACCTTTATTCTGTTGTCCCTTGTTGTCATTGTTGGTCAGTAACTGTGTTTTTATTGTTCGTCAGGCAGCAGTATCTAAACCACCTTCCAAGCCACCCAAGATAGACAACAAGAAAGAGAAGAAAGAAATGTCACTCCTGGATCTTGATGACTGTAAGTACAATGAATATACTGTTTAATTCTGCATACAATCAGATATACGGTGTATACAGTTAGAGAAAAGTGAATCACAATGAATATAGTCCCAGAATACATTCTGTACAGTCAGCATACAGTGTATGCAGTGACAGAATACAGTGACAATTTCCCCCTCAAGAAAACATGTCTAGTCTTACAAAATATGATTGGGATGATAAAGGAATGATGACGCCTGTAGTTCACTATATTCATATGCAGTATATGTATATTTTAGTCATTATTCATCATTAAAAATGAGCTGCTTGAAATGTCTGTGTCAGTGGTGCTGAGCATTGCGTTTCAGATCTTTGTGATTCATTTCCATTGGTGCAACATTGAACTTTTTTCCTCATGACACAGTCGATAGAAAGACAGTGGACAGAGACACAGTGGACAGAGACACAGTGGACAGAGACAAGGTCTGCAGTCTGTTGGTAACGCTGTGCTTCTTTCTCTTCCTAGTTGACCCTGCACCATCTCTGTCCCAAGTCACACCCCTCAACAATTTTCTGTCCAGCAGTCTAGTGACAGATCTGGAGGGTTTGTCTCTGACTGACAACGTTTTGTCCCCGACCGTGAGTACCCTATCTAGAAACCATAAAAGATTATTGCATTAATGCTGTGGATATACACATACACCGATCAGCCATAACATTATGACCATTGACAGGTGATGTTAATAACAATGATAATCTCATTATCACAGCAACTGTCCATGGGTGGGATATATTAGGCAGCACGTGAACATTCTGTCCTCAATGTTGTTTTGTTAGAAGCAGGAACAATGGGCAAGCGTAAGGATCTGAGCAACACTGACGAGGGCCATATTGGGCAGGCTAGACGAGTGAATCAGAGTCTCTCCAAAACTGCAGCCCTTGTGGGGAGTTCCTGGTCTGCAGTGGTCAGTACCTGTCAAAAGTGGTCCAAGGAAGGAAAAGTGGTGAACCGGCTCCAGGGTCATGGGTGGCCAAGGCTCATTGATGCATGTGTGTTCCAATCCAACAGATGAGCTACAGTAGCTCAAATTGGTGAAAATGTTCATGTTGTTACTGATAGAAAGGTGTCAGAAAACACAGTGCATCACAGTTTGTTGCGTATGGGGCTGTGTAGCTGCAGACCAGTCAGGGTGCCCATGCTGACCACGGTCCAATGGGCACATGCGCCTACAATGGGCACATGAGCATCAGAACTGGACCATGGAACAATGGAAGAAGGTGGCCTGGTCTGATGAAACACGTTTTCTTTTACATCACGTGGATGGCCGGGTGCATCTGTGTTGCTAACCTAGAGAACACATGGCACCAGGATGCACTATGGGAAAGAGGCAAGCCGGCGGAGGCAGTGTGATGCTTTGAGCAATGTTCTGGTAGGAAACCTTGGGTCCTGCCATTCCTGTGGATGTTTCTTTGACACGTACCACCTACCTGAGCATTGTTGATGACCATGTGCACCCTTTCATGGCAGCGGTATTCCCTGAGGGCATTTGCCTCTTTCAGCCGGATCATGCGCCCTGCCACAAAGCAAAAATAAGTCAGAAATGGTTTGAGGAACACAACAACGAATTCTAGGTGTTGACCTGGCCGCCAAATTCCCCAAATCTCAATCCAATTGAGCATCTGTGGGATCTGCTGGACAAACAGGTCCAATCCATGGAGGCTCCAGTTCATAACTTACAGGACTTAGTAAAGGATCTACTGCTTATGTCTTGGTGCCAGATACTGCAGCACACCCCTCTGAAAGTGTTTTTTCCAGCAGGGAAATGTTCCATGCCACACAGTCAGGTCAATCAAATTGTGGATGGTGGACCACCAGATCAAGACCTTGTCATGGCCAGTCCCAACTACAGACCTGAACCCCACTGAAAACCTCTAGAATATGATCGAAGGGAAGATGGATGGTCACAAGCCATCAAACAAAGCCGAGCTCCTTGAATTTCTGTGCCAGGAGTGGCATAAAGTCACCCAACAGCAATGTGACAGACTAGTGGAGAGCATGCTAAGACTCTTGAAAGCTGTGATTAAAAATCTGGGTTATTCAACCAAATATAGATTTCTGAAGTTAAAACATTAGTATTTTGTTGTTGAAAAATGAAGATTAATTTGTTAGCTTTGTTCTATTTGAGGTCTGAAAACAATGCATCTTTTTTTGTTGTTATTTTCTACAAATAAATACTTAAAATGACAATATTTTTATTTGGAATTTGGGCGTAATGTTGTTAGTAGTTTATAGAATCAAACAAACATTTTCATTTTACTCCAACACATACCTATGAATAGTAAAACCAGAGAAACTGATCATTTTGCAGTGGTCAATTTTTTTTCCAGAGCTATATATGTAAATTGACAGAAAGACATGCAGATTTGAAGAAAGAAGTACCATATTAAAAGCTACAGTTCCCTCCAAAGGTATTGGAATGGCAAGGCAAATTCCTTTGTTTTTGTTGGTCACTGAATACATTTGGGTTTAAGAAAAAAAGAGTATGAGACAAAAGGTCAGAATTTCTGCGTTCATGTGTTAAATAACTTAGGACATACCACCCTTTGTTTGAACCCACCCATTTCTCAAGTGAGCAAAACTATTGGACTTACAGATGTTTCTTGTTGCCCAGGTGTTGCCTTTTATGTTGATTGTTCAAACATTAAATAGCTCTACATAACCAGTCTTAAGTTTCCATCCTTGGTTTAAACCTATAAAGACTGCATTTCTTGTTGAAGAGGATAAACCAACATGAAGACCAGAGAGCTGTCTGTGGGCGAAAATCAAGCCATTGTCAAGCTGAGAAAATACGGAAAATCTACCAGAGCCATTGGACAAACATTGGGCATTGCCAGCCTAACAATTTGGAATGTCCTGAAAAAGAAAGAAACTACTGGTGTACTGAGCAACAGACATTGAACAGGTCGGCCAAGGAAAAAAACAGTAGTTGATGACTGAAATGTTGTGAGAGAACCCCCCAAAAAACTGTAAGTTTCAACACCAAAGACCTCCAAAGTGCAGGGGTGAAGGTATCACAATCCACTGTTCGAAGAGGACTCAGAGAGCAGAAACAAGAGGCCACACCACAAGATGCAAACCACTCATCAGCAGTAAGGCCAGATTGAAATTTGCAAAGAAGTTCTGAGATGAGCCGCAAATGTTCTGGAACACAATCTTATGGACTGATGAGACCAAGATTAATTTCTACCAAAGTGATGGAAAGGCCAAAGTGTGGAGAAAGAAAGGAACTGCTTATGATCCAAAGCATACAAGCTCAGCTGTGAAGCGTGGTCATGGCTTGGGGGTGAATGGCTGCTTCTGGAACAGGCTCATTAATATTTATTGATGATGTAACTGACAATGGTAACAGGAGAATGAATTCAGAAGTGTACAGAAACATTTTGTCTGCGAATTTACGGAGAAATGCATTGAAACTAATTGGGAGGAAGTTTATCATGCAGCAGGACAATGACCCAAAGCACACTGCCAACAAAACAAAGGATTTCATCAGGGGAAAAAATGTGGAAGGTTTTAGACTGGACAAGTCAATCACCTGACCTTCACACAATAGTGCATGAATTTCACCTCCTTAAGAGGAGACTGAAGGGAGAAACACCCGGTAACAAACAAGAACTGAAAGAAGCTGTGGTAAAAGCCCGGAATAGCATCACAAATGAAAAATGCGACAGTTTGGGGATGTTGATGGGTTGCAGGCTTGAGGCAGTTATTGTAAGCAAGGGTTATGCCACCAAATATGAAATGTTATTGACTTAAAAAAAAAATTTTTTCTTTAACTTTTTCTCACCTAAATATGATGTGGTCTAATTCATACGGTGATAAGCCTAAGTTGTTTAACACATCTAGATGTGAATACCAAGAAATTAAAGCTGAAATTCTGAACTCTTGACTCATACTCATCTTTTGTTCTTAAACCCAAATGTCTTCAGTGAACAACAAAAACAAAGGAATTTGCCTTGCCGTTTCAATACTTTTGGAGGGGACTGTATATGTTAAATGAGTGAAAATTTGCCTGAATGATTTTATGTTCACTATATTGGGGTACATTTTTAAATAGTTCAATGGCTGTAAACCCTACACCATACTGTTAATGCAAGGATCAGGTTTCCAGTTGTTTGCATAGCTGACCATGCTGTTTTTCCTCTACTTGTTTTGGCGACTCAGACAATCGCCCCATCCGGTAACCTGAAGACCTATGAGCTTCTCCACCGCATCACTGGAGAGGGCTTGTCAGTGGAGTACTGCTTCAGCCGCCAGCCGTTCATTCCTGACCCACACATGGTTGCCGTGCAAATCCAGTTTACCAACAGTGCCGCCTCTGAGGCCAAGAACCTTCATGTAGAGGACGCCAAGCTGCAGTCAGGAATGAGGATGAAGGAGTTCCCTGAGATTGGTCAGTAGATACTTCAGCACACTGTCCATTTTAAATGTAAAAAAAGGTATAAGAAATTCAGTGGAAGTCATGTTCCTCATGGAACCATTTATTAATCAAAGAACCATTTAGAAAAATATCCTCTGAAGGTTTCTTTAAGGTCAAAGTTCACCTCAGCCAGTCACAGAAGGGATCATTGGGCTGGTAAATGGATGGTTTGCAACTTAGTTTCTTCTGTTGTTATCAGAGACGCTACCTGCGGGCGAGACTGTTAGCGTGGTGATGGGCATTGACTTCTGTGATTCCACACAGGCTGCCAACTTCCAGCTCTGGTAAGGAAGAACCTTCTCTCTGGTGGCTTTGACTTATATTCAAACCCTCCTTGTAGTTGTATTTTAGTCACGACAACGTCGGGAAGCGTTTCCAAAGGTCCTATGTTTTTTAAAGGTCCTAGTTGTAAGATTCTGAGTTGGAGGAGTTGTTCATTCTTTTTGGTACCAATAACCCTCCGACTGGGAATTCAGGAAAACGTATTCCACAGCCAAACTCTTTGCTCCCTATTCACCGTCCATGTTTATATATCCTACTATAAATATGAGCTTCTGTTGATTTATTTTCTTCCAAATTACACTATTGATATTGCCTAGAGATTATTTTGCATATTACAATTAAACTTGGCTTGACAATTATCAGAACTAATCACTGCACACTCCTACAGCTCCAACATTGCCTCTTATCCTCCTGTGAGTCAATCTTGCTTTCTTCTTACTCTGCAGCACTCATACTAGGAAGTTCTTTGTGTCAATCCAGCCGCCAGTTGGAGAGCTGATGATGCCGATTTTCATGACTGAGAATGAATTCAAGAAGGAGCAAGGTGAGCAAAATTACCTCTACATGAAAAACAACTGCTAGACAGAGAGGATCAGTGACTGCGAATCTCCCTCAGACACATTTGATATGTGCACCATATCGACACACAACAAAAACAATGTCACTGTGTCAATAAAGGAACACTTATTCTTGAGTGTTTTTTGAAAAGTTCATGAATTTACATTTTGACTGTTGTTTTGAGATCAAATTGTCACATGCTCTTTTGTATTTAGTTACATCTTTGTCTCTGGATGCTTGAGTTATCAATATAAAAAGATTGTTACATTTCCGAGATAAAATAGTTAACCCAACTCTCAGTTTATTTTTTCACTTGAGACAGTTTCTATCAGTCAACTACAAAACCACATTTGTCTAGAACAGCATTATCACCCATGATCTGATTTAGTCCCAACCACACCAGGAAACCTTGGTATTCAGTCAAAACCAGTTTAATGGCAGGCGAAAACACTGAGCGGCACTAAAACTAACCCATGGTTTTCAACTCCAGCCATAGTGTGTGTTTAAACATTTTTCATATCCTCCGCTCTTCCTCCTTGATACTGGTCCTGGTAGAGACGCTGTTACAGAGTCCGGGTAAGTTTCCTTTGATAGAGCTTGTAATCGTCAGCTGTCTGTGTGTCACCTGCCTTAACGCCCTACCTCCCCACACACAAACTCTCCTTCCCCTCCTTCTCCTCAACATTAACCCCCCTCGCTTCAAGCTGTTCCCACTTGAACCCCCATCAGGGGTTTCGAATGCCCGGGCGCCAATGACTATGCACTGTGCATCTTCCGTTCACTTCGATGGCGGATACAACTGACCTGACATAACCTGCATCCCAGCCTCTCACACGTACTCTAGTTCCACCAGGAATGACTGGGAATGCTGCACTTAGATCCACTAATGCAGAATCAAATGTCCTAGCACTATGGAATTATGCTGCTGTAGTTCCAGGAATGAGGATGTTGGTATTTCAAAATAGGCACTGCAGTTGAAATTATTGTGATATAAAGGCTATGAGACACATTGTGGTAAAAAATAGATCATATTCGGCCGCCAAAAGACACTCAGGATAGAAAAGTGACATAAACAAGCTAGTCATCCACATTTAAAGTATTCCCCATAAAATCCAGTTACTGGAAAAATGTAGAGTAGTTTCTTATTCGTAGGAAAGTACCGTACATGAGTTTGTTTTCACTTTAGGCATATTCAATAACTCATGTTTTTTAATAGTAAGGCATTATAGGGTTAGTGTGTACCAAGAGAATTGTGGAAACACTTTTTATAGTTATCTGGCAATTAGTCCCTGTAGTAGTAGCTTTTGTAGAGGTTTATGTTTGGTGAATTGCTGTAGTATGAAACGGTATATATACATAAATGCCTCCATCTACTCTGATACACTAGATAATGAGGAAATTAAATGTATGGGATAGTCTCTTATTTTGAATGAGTCTGGTGAAATGAAGCATTCATCCACAGGATTAATTTAAATTGACCTTCTCCAAAACAAGTAGTCAGAACACATTTGCAAGTCTAATTTGTCTAATTTCATTGAAGCTGAAACATGTGATTCGTCTCTCCTTGATTCCTCATATCCTTGCCTCCTTTAAAAGGTATTGGAGCAAAAAGTCTGAGGATAGGAACCTAGGCTCTTCTCCTCCAATGTGGTTCCGAGGGAGGCGAGGAGATCGGGTGGAAGGAATCGCGGGAAGGAGAATCTCTAAGATGCTGACGCCGACTCCTCAATCGCTCGTCTTTTGAACCGTGTCATTTTGTACTCTCCGCAGGTCAGTTGATGGGTATGAATGAGATCACAGAGAAGGTAACCCTGGGGGAGAAGTGCCAGGGTGAGCACGCCGTCATCCAGAGAGTTACAACCGCCGCCAATCTAAGCCGAGTCCCCTGTGGCTCAGACAAGGAGTGCAGGTGAGTGAGATGGCAAAAGAAATGTCTAGAGTTGGTGAACAGCAACCAAATACATATTAATGAAATACTGCTCTGGAAAAAATTAAGGGACCACTGCATCTTTTTCTTTCCTTTTCAAAAAGGTCAAAAAGGAATTTTTTGAGTGTGAAACATAAGGGTTAAATTTAAGAGACCACTGCAAATTGAACACTTCTGTTCCTCATTCAAAACTTTCCTTTTCAAGATTTTTGGAAAGGAAAGAAAAAGGTGCAGTGGTCTCTTAATTTTTTCCAGAGCTGTATATATATATATATATATATATATATAATTTTAAAAACATTTTTTTATTTACATGTTTTGCATGTTTTATTAGGCAGGGGAAAGATAAGACCGTGATGTGTCAAATGAAAAAAATATATATTTGGTTAAGTGTGTAACGCATATTGATTAACAAATAATTTGGTCTCTTTGTCTTTCTTAAATTTCATCTTTGCTTCTGCTCTTTGACCTTTGTCCTTTCAACTTAGTCCTCCTGTTCCTCTTCCACCGTTTCCGGTTCACAGGTTCGCTGGGAAGACAGTGACCAGCGGCAGCCTTGTGCTGGTCAGTGTGGTGACCAAAGACAATGGCTGCGCCCAGGTGACAGTCAACTGTGAAAAAATGGTGATCGGCACAATGTTGGTCAAGGACATCCTTCAAACCCTCACCCAGTGATGATACCCCATAACTATTGACCTCTTACCTTTGAACCCAGTAAATACCTTCCTCTCCTACAGTTTGGTTCTGTCTCCCTCAGGTCACTAATCACACCCAAACATTAATCCACTCCAGTTCCACATACAGTGCCCATACTTTTTATTTCTGATGGTCTGGTAGGGTAAGTGGAGGTAAATAATAAAATTGTAGAACACTGGTTTCTTATACATCATTAAAAGGATGCTCTGCATGTTATGCAGTTTTCAAGTTATGATTTTCCTTGACTTAAAGGAGACACGCCTATCTGGATATAATTGTCTTTTCTTATTTATTTCTGTTAACCTTGTCTCATAAAATCCTTCTGAAACCATTGAAGAATGGTATTACTGTACATGATTTGGTATTACAATCAGTCATTAAGAAGACCTCATATTTACCAACGTCATGGCTGCTGAAAAGGTTTCACATTCTCTTGTTAGACATATCTAGGAATGACTCATGATGTACAGTACAGCATCGTCTAACAGAGACTGTGAGTCTTTACTTATACTCTTGCTATACTTTATACATTGTTAAAACCAAGCGCAAATGTAGCATGTAGAAAACAACATGCTTTTTATGAAATGCGGAAAGGTACCATTCCAACATTACCAGTAGTTACGTAACAGGGTTATGTCATCATGGATAACATTGCCACTCCTCTTTCTAATATTTATTTTGTCTGCTGAATGTTGAACAAAGTCCCCTTTCGGATATTGTGTATTCTCTGTTCTCAATCTGTTAATTCTCAGTATGTTTGGTATTCTCACTGCAATTCTAGAGTAGTCATGTCTTCTGACCCAAAAAACACATACATATACAGTATTGTATAAAACAATATGTTGTTTTGGAATAATGTGGTTTCAGTCATGACAATGTTGCAACATTATGGCCCATACGGCAATTTGTTTTGTTCAGAAGCTGTCTTTACTTCCTGTCCATAAAGGATCTATTCTTACTGTATTCCATGCATAGGATAGCAATACAGTATGGAAAAATGGTTTCTATCAAGCTATAAACCTGATGATGAAAAAAAGAGTTCCAAGAATCTAAATCTAAATGGACTCATAAGGAAGCTACATCATCCTGCGTTGGGCACCAATAGGTCACAGAAGAAAAGGGCCTTGCTCTGTAACAGGGAGACCTGTGTATCTGCAAACTGCCTACACGTGTCATAGGTTATGAATTTGTTGTTTAATATCTTTGCCATTGGAAGATGAAATTATATCATCTCACCAAAGGAATTCAGTCTAAATGTAAAAAGCCTCAATGACACTTATCACAGATAATTGAAGAAGGTAAGAAAAAGAAAAATGACAGTGACAGTAAATCCTTTAAGCTGAACATAATTTGCTGATAGATCATGGAGTCAGTGTTTAGAAAAGGGTGCTGGGAGTGTTTTCAGTGTTGTCATTTCAAACTCCTTTTACTACTGATAAGCAAATAATTTCAGGGCATTTTTGGGCTTAACACATACAAACACATATCTTGTGAAATAAAATATTAGAAGTACTGCTAAATATGGCAGTGGCCTATTATTTTATCCAGTTACCCTAAAATACAATGATAAATAACTTTAACGGTATAAACTTTTCTCAAAATGTCAACTTTGAAATAAATTGAAGATGAAGATATGAGTGGACAGGTCGATCTTTTAAAGATTATTGTTATTTTAGTGCATACTGACTTTCTCTTTCTGATGTCAGGATTACGGTCTATGATATTATCTGTGTGGTTGTGAAAAAATGTATTACAGCTTTATTTATTATACAAATGAAAGTAATAAAATAAGAGTGATCAAATGTGGAGAAGTCTTTTGCATTTTGTATATTAATATAAGGAGACGGGGAACAAACCTCTATGTGGATTTGTTTCAAAGACGCGGTATATACCCGGTGTCTACAAGTTATAGCGACTTCCTGTTTTGTCATGTACAATGTATCTAGTTTGATCGTCACTTGCTTCTGCAGCTACAAAATCATAAACCCGACAGTTTCTCAAAACTATCGTCTTAAAATGTGGTTTAAACCCAACATTGACCACACTCATAACTAACCATAGCCATGTATTATTTTTTTCATATTTTTTATTTTAGTCTGTGGTATGTGACCTGGTGGCTGTGAAATACAATTTTGTGGCGATCTAATTTAGATACGATTTATGACGTCATGTCTGTTCTCGAAATGACCCCGTGCATGAGTAGACAACGTGATTTCGCTTAAAATAACTTAATACCTGCATGGAAATTAATTTGAGGAGGTTTACGTGGGGCAATTAAACAGTTGTCATATTTATAAAACTAGGATATCATATATTCCATGGTAGTAATTGAAAATGATTTGCAGGTCGGTTCACCCATCTACAGAGGTGCCATGTCACAGTAATAACCCCGCCTGGAGTGAACCGGTAAGTTGACGCACATTTTCCTAATCATGACCCTTGATTTGGGTGTCTAAAAAGTTTTCGAAAAAGTTGTCTAATTAGGATATTTTTTGTTTCGAGGCAAACAGCAGCTATTTAACACATTTTGGCGGACATTCGCGTAATAATATGGCATTTTCTCTGGTAAGTAGCATCTTATATCTAGCTCTTGTTTTTTTTACAATACCCCTCAGTCGTTCAACTACCGAACGAATATACAATTACGGTTTAGCATTTTTAGCCTAGTTTCTGTACGCAACGACCTGGCTAGGCATTGTAAATATTATTTCAATGAAACAATTTCCACGTGTATAACCCTAACACTTTACCAGGCAGCCTTAACAGTTGAATCATTTGTTTGTGGACCTGATTCCGAATTTAAGTGCAAAGTTACTTAAGGCTATGGCAATGAATTGACTGACCTAAAAGCAAGCCAATTCAAATGGACAAAATTAGGCTTTATAATAAATTACGTGGGCTACTGTTGGCAAGTGTGTGCATACCAGTATTGTCTGTTATACATTTATAATGCAAATTAGAAAGAAGACCTGCGGCTCCATGACCACTGGCAAACCGGCTCTCATGCCTTGTCTACATGCAGCAATGCTGATATCTTCCGACGAATGAACACAATGTTGGGCAACTCTCTGGACCTCACTGGGGTGTGCACTACACCTAAAAACCATACAGGGAAGAGGGACCAAGACCTGTCAGGTAACTCTTAACGCCTGTAGATTACGAATATATTGCCTTGTAAATAATTCATTAGGTATCACTGTAGAATATAATACTTAAGCTTATTGAAGGATCAAAGTATAAAGCCATTAGTCTAAACCACAAATTCTGTCTGCTGCATACCAACATTGCCAGAGGGGGTTTGACAGAACATTGTGCCAATTGGCTCAGCTTCATCCTCCGAGGATGGAAGGAATGTCTGGTGGGGTAATCTTGTCATGTCGCACTCTAGTGACTACTTGTGGTCGGTCGGGTGCCAGCAAGCTTAATTGTGTTTGCACCTGCTGATGAGTAATGCTGTTTACAGCAGTTGGAGACTATGAAATTGGAGGTGAAGTTAAAAAAAAATACCCTCAGATCTCCAGAACCTTTTTCTAATTTGTGATACCAACCAGACCTTCAAAAACCTTTCATCCATTTAATTATTTTTCTCAAACATTCTTGTTCATTTAGACTCTACTTAAGTCTGTTTTGTGAGTGTTCTGGTGAGCTTCGCTCTCACTCACCCCTCCCAACGAGTGAGTTGAGTAACTGTGACAACAGCATCCTGTTTCCATGTGGAACAGGTGGGTAGGCAAAAACTTGCCAGTGGAATGGTAAATGAAACTGCAAAAGAGAATGAAATGGCATAGTGAGCGAGAAGAATCAGATTAATCAAAGATCGATTTGACTTCTTTTCAGACAGTATATTTTGCTGTTCAGTTTTTATAAAATCTATAGTCTTATTTTAATAAACTTCAATTCATCTACCATTTCTTTTCCTCATATTTTACTCTAGCAAAAGTTAGATAATAACTGTATTGAACTTTTGAGACCCCTAAGTGCTTAAAATATTACAGTAGGATTCTATGCAGCTATGACCAAGTAGTCTACAAACAGCCGCCTATGTTATAATTCATTTATATTTTTAAGAAGGTCATGAAAAACACCCTAGAAAATGTCTAATAAAAGAACATTGCACAATATCAAGGAGATATAAACCTTAGGAGCCTGTAATGACTGACATCACATGAGTTTCCCATTTGTTGCCACAGTCCACATGTATATTGTAGTTAGAATTTAATGTAATGGAACAGAATAGGTAATGGGTTTATTGCTAACAAATGGCTATTCAATTATTTCGGGAGCTGCGATTATTCAAACAAGTTCTAATTTCAAACGACACTTCTGCAATTCTGAGTACTGCAATTCTGAGTAAAGTTTGACAAGGTGTAGCTTAGCTAATAGCAGCTGTTCTACTAAATCAGTTTAATATAGTCTAAAACAAAATGAACAATGTTACATTTGTTTATAAGCCATAGTGTATTTGAATTGTTTCTTTGCTTAGTTTGTTGACAAGTTAAGCACAATGTTAATGAAACAACAAACTTGATTTATCAGCAGACTTATTTATTAATTCTAATATTCTGTATATTTCACATAGTTGTACAGTTGAGTGTCGCCAGAAGCCTATAGTTGCATGAGGAATGTTTGGAGCTGGATTCATTTTGACAGCACATCAGCACAATTTCAATAGACTTATTTTACAGTAAGGGGAAAAGTATTTGATCCCCTGCTGATTTTTTTTTTTTTTTTTATGCCTTCCCACTGACAGAGAAATGATCAGTCCGTAATTTTAATGGTAGGTTTATTTGATCAGTGAGAGAATAACAAAAAAACACATCCAGAACTCATGTAAAAAAAAGTGTTCTAAATTGATTGGCATTTTAATGAGGGAAATAAGTATTTGATCCCCTCTCAATCAGAAGGATTTCTGGCTCCCAGGTGTCTTTTATACAGTTAACGAGCTGAGATTAGGAGCACACTCTTAAAGGGAGTGCTCTTAATCTCAGCTTGTTTGCTGTATAAAAGACACCTGTCCACAGAAAGTCAATCAATCAGATTCCAAACTCTCCACCATGGCCAAGAACAAAGAGCTGTCCAGGGATGTCAAGGACAATATTGTAGACAAGGCTGGAATTGGCTACAAGACCATCGCCAAGCAGCTTGGTAAGAAGGTGACAAGTTGGTGCGATTATTTGCAAATGGAAGGAAAAACCAAAGAACTGTCAATATCCCTCTATCTGGGGCTCCATGCAAGATCTCACCTTCTGGAGCTGCAATGATCATGAGAATGGGGAGGAATCAGCCCAGAACTACACAGGGTCTTGTCAATCATCTCAAAAACAATTGGCAACACACTATGCTGTGAGGGACTAAAATCTTGTGGTGCCTGCAAGGTCCCCCTGCTCAAGAAAGCACATGTACAGGCCCATCTAAAGTTTGCAAATGAACATCTGAATGATTTAGAGGAGAATTGGGTGAATGTGTTGTGGTCAGATTAGACCAAAATCAAGCTCTTTGGCATCAACTCAAACTCACTGTGTTTGGAGGAGGAGGAATGCTGTCTATGACACCAAGAACACCCCAATGTCAATCATGGAGGTGGAAAAATGCTTTTGGTGTGTTTCTCTGCTAAGGGGACAGGAAAACTTCACTGCATCAAAGGGATGATTGACTGGGCCATGTTCTGTCAAATCTTGGGTGAGAACCTCCTTCCCTCAGCCAGGGCTTTGAAAATGGGTCGTGGATATATATTCTAGCATGACTATGATCAAAAAGACATTGCCAAGCAAAAAAAGAAGTGGTTCAAAAGAAGCACATTAAGGTCCTGGAGTGGCTTAGCGCAGGGATTTTTGGTTTTTCCTATGAATTGGTTCCCAGTTCACACCTAAACAACCAGGTGAAGGCAGAAACTAACCAGTTAGTAATCAAATTAGTCAATCAAGTACAAGGAAACACCGAAAATCTGCAGACACGGTCCTCTGTGGAATAGTTTGAACACCCCTGGCCTAGCCAGTCTCCAGACCTTAATCCCATAGAAAATCTGTTGAGCTGAAGGTTTGAGTTGCCAAATGTCAGCCTCAACCATAATGACTTGGAGAAGATCTGCAAAGAGGAATGGGACAAAATCCCTCCTGGGATGTGTGCAAACCTGGTGGCCAACTAGAAAAAACGTCTGACCTGATGTACTAAGTCATGTTTTGCAGAGGGGTTGAATACTTATTTCCCTCATAAAAATGCAAATCAAGTTATAACATTTTTGTTGTGTTTTTCTGGATTTTTTTGTTATTCTGTCTCTGAAATAAACCTAAATTTAAAATTATAGACTGATCATTTCTTTGTCAGTGGGCAAACGTACAGAATCAGCAGGGGACCAAATACTTTTTTCTCTCACTGTCTATGGCTGTCAAAATTACAAATACCTTTGTTTAGCAATGAAACATACCAGGCTGTCATGTTAACTTAATGTTTAGCAGCCAAATCTGCAATATGCCAAATAAACATGAAATGGTGTTTTTGTTTAACTGATATCAGTTATTAATGGAATGGAAAAAGATTGGTGTTTTTAGCTACCAAATGGCTATTTGATCCACTGTTTTTCAGATTTGAAAGACAATCTAAGCTTTTCTGCGTAATGTTCTTATTTACCAGAAGTCACTTGCATATAAATCCCTGCCCTACCGTAGTTGGCACGCATAAAGAAATATATTTAACATTTCAGAATAAAATTGGAAGGCAAAATGCATTGTTGCCAGTAGTCTAGACATATGAGGAACATGTTGAATCAATAAAACTTATTTATAAAGCCCTTTTTACATCCGCTGTTGTTTCAGTGCTTTTTCAAAGCACCCAGCCTCAGTTACTGCTATTCTCAAAAAATATATTGCAATGATAGTTTTGATATCATTATAGTTTACTTGATAGCATTACTGCATAACAATAAAACTGTCTGTGAGGAAAGGGGCTTTCTGATGCACTCCGTAACTTGAACATTGGTCATCAATCTTCATTCACAGTTTTAAAATGAAATATTGTCACCCCTCACTATATTCAATTTGGCATTTAGCCTTTTAAATACTGTCTGAAATTTATCATTATATTATTTATTGTATTGAAACAGCAATCATAAGGTAGGGGAAACCTGTCAATGGCTTTATAGTCATGTGCAGTTAGTTGAATCTGCAGAGCATTTTAAAAAACCCACTGATCATTACACATGCAGCTGTCAAGCAAAATAATTTACCATGTAATTGTGTTGAACCTGCAATTTTTTTCAATGCCTGGTGGTTATTAATGTACTTTTGTTTTTACCATGCATTTACGTCTAAAATGTCAGCAACAGCCTCCATTTGAAATGAAAGGCTTCGGTTGGTTCTGGGGTTACTGATTCAAAAGGTGGTTTCCTTTCACTGAATAAGATAATCACTAGTCATTATTGGCCATGTAGAAAACTAGCATGCCCATTCAGGTGGCACTTACTGGGATTATAACATTAGGGATTAGACAGTCTCAAGTCAGTAGTGCTATGTCCCATAGTCGGAATAAATATGGGTGTATACTCACTGTTCATGGGTCTTAAACTGAATGACAGGTCTAAAAATCATTTTTGGTTTCATTTCTTTTTTGAATGGCCTCTTCAGGGTTTTGTAATGGTGTTCAGCAGAATGGACCTGTTCTGTTTACTTCAGCTGTTCATGTGAATGTTAGACAATCAAAAAGATTTTGAACTTTTCTAGTGCGTAACTGTGATGATTTGCAAAAGCTACACAAATTACTTAAAAAAATAAAATAATAATCCCTCTTGCTGCAATGCTACAGAAAGCAATGAGCCTTAATCAAAATTCCTTAATAAAAAAATGTACTTAACCATAGGACAGGCAAGAGACCAAGTTAACTTATAGAATTGTTGTATTTATATTGTTGAATTATTTGCTAATATTTGAATTGCATGCGTCTGTCTGCCAGCAGATGGGGCTGTGCATGACCCAAATCTACTGTAGCTGATGGATCTTTTTTTTATTACAATAAATACAGGGAGATCAATCAACATTTTCTCATGATGCTCCCACAGAGCTTGATCTGCAGCTCTTTGGCACCACAATGGCAATCAGCTGGGTCCCTTTTCATCAGTGAGCTTGGAGAAAGCACTGATGCTGATTCATGCTGCTTTTGTTGCCAATCCAGTCACTGACTCCTGCCAAGACCGAGGCAGATCTTTTATCTCCTTAAAGGGCCATGTTAAGGAGTGTACAAACCCAACACAGGATTTGTCTCCAGTTCAAAGTGTTTTCCTCTTGGGAAAAGGTTCTTGTAAACAACTGGTCAAGGCTCACATAGAATTGTGATTCCAACAGCAGTAGTTCCTCCTTTTTGGTTTTTTTCATTTTTCGATCCAATTAGTCTTGGGTGAAATTAGTTCTGGGTAGGTGGATCCTCAAGCTTGTGTTCGGCTGATGTGCGGGAGTGTTTGGTCTTGATAAATATGGGTGAAATTAGATGAAAGAAAGTGGTTTGGCAGTGTATTCTTTTTGCGAGGGATAATCATAACTGCTCTGAACAGCTGCCTTCAGAAGTAACAGGAAGTGACACTGCAGTTGTTTTACCAAATATTATTTAATATGAAACATTTCTCTTGGCCCTGCCTTGAGCAGAGACATTAGCCAGTGAGATGTCTTACTTTAGAGCAACCCCTCTGGTGCCGGTCCAGTCAGCAGACTGGAGTGATCTTGCCTAGATTAAACTATTCAGGTCCGTACTTAAGAGGGATGCCTTGATTCAGATTTTACTTCTGAGTAACCAAGATTGAACAAGTTCCTGTGGCGCCTTATAATGCCATCCAATGTCATTTAGATGGTTCTGTGGGGTCTGGGTGGTGTGGTCACTTGGTTAGTGAATCCAGGTTGCTGTGAAACTGAAGTCTGCCGTAGCTGTCTGTTTCTCTCTGACCAAAACATGTCTTTTTATTTTTAGCTGATATTGGCCTACATTAAACAGAGTTTAAAATGAGATGACACAGCTAGATTGCAACATTTTGAGGTTAAAGCCTGCTAGTTGTAGTGTTCACACCATAGTGGTTTCCCATAAACACCAGTGCATATTGCAGATGGGCCTGTCTGCTGAGTTAATTGACTTCTATTGATACAGAAGATAAATCGGCCAGAATTCTGTTTCCTAATCAGACTTAGTTTTCTACTAACATTGTAAGATGTTTTCACCAAGATTAACTCCTCTTTTATTTAAACTGTATAATTAAGTTTTGCCAATTGTTTTTTTTTTATATTCACCTAGATTCAGATTTTATATTTTGTTTGAGGCTTCTGAATAAGCCTTTAGGCTTTTTTATATCTAGCGTTGCATGAATGGTAGGGATGGTGCGTGCGTGCGTGCGTGCGCGCGCGCCTCACCTTGCTGAGTCAGACCAGACTGAGGCGTATGGGAGGGAGCGGCTGTTTCTGGAGCGAGTCCAGCTGCTTAGAGCTCTGTTAGTGTTGTGACTCCAGCTGGCGTTAGAACACTGGCTCAGACAGGCTCTCTGCACATCGGCTCAGTGCGCAGCGGCAGTGCTGACACTGTCAAGACATACGGCAGAGCACAGCCGGGCCCCACACACACATACAGATACCAGTCTGCTGAGAGACCGAGGGGACAAGGCTTTCCTCGACCGATGAACGCACGTGCCACCGGATGGCGGCCCCAGGAGCACGCGCGGGCAGCTGAGCCCAGGTCACATGCTTAGTTGGGCGACGAAGCCGACGGGGAGGCATGGTAGCCTTGGTGGGTGCTGGCCAGGGGTACAGTATATAGTTAGTGATTGGGAGTGGGTGCTGGCGGTTGTCTGACTCTGGACTTGAGGATTTGCGTTCATATGCTCTATTCACTGCTTTTCTCACTTATCCACCCTTTTAAAATGGTCACCTCTCTCTACTGTTATGGTTGACTTGCTCTGTTTCTCCCATCTCAGTTGGTCTGGTTGTTTTTATTGAGTCTCTCCAGATTTGTTAGAGATTGACTGTGCTGCGATGGGCAGTCCGATGGGCTCCAGGGTGCCTTTCTCCACCTCCAGAGCCCTGGAGCAGGACTATCCCCTCCCAGGTGGCCTGTCTGACCTCACACAGCTGGGCTTGGGGCTACAGTCGCTCAACCTGGACTGCTGGGAGCAGCCCTCCGCCACCACAGAGCCCCCGTCACACACCAGCTCCTCCAGTGAGTACCAGAGCCACGCTACACCTGCACAACCCTCATTAACAGAACATGGAGGTCTTATTCCACGTTTAAGTCACTTAGCAGATGTTCATATCCGGAGTTACATAGAGTAGTGACATTCATTTGTATTGTATGTGTAAATGGGAAAAGGGTCTCTAGTTCAAGTGGCAGGCAGCAATGAGCTCATGCTCAGGATGATTCAGCCCTCTTTCCGTGTGCTTAAGAGGAACAGACTATTCCAGAAGGGGTCAGCCCAGCCCCAGGTTCTGCCTCGTCACGTCTTTAATCCTCTGCTATGACTAAGACAGACAGGTTTTTTTTCACCATCTCTGGCGTGGCACACTGTGCAGTTTTATTCCTGGCCCGGTGGAGGCACCGGGGGAAATGGGATCTCTAAATACTCCTCTGATGTATTCTGTTACCAGTATTCTTGGGGCCAACTCTGAATCTGATGGTTCTGTAGTTAAATTTTATCAATGGACATTTTTTAAAGTTTATTTCCTTAATATATATTTTCTAAAGGTAGTGTTTGAAACCGCAGTGGATTGTGTAATGTGCATATTGGCATTATATATAGCACTACAACTTTTAACTGTTATTTTAATGGGTTAAGGGTTTAAGTCAACAGCATAGTTTTTGTTGATTGACAAAATAAGGTATTAATGCTATAATTGTAGCCCTGCTCTGAAATGCCGGCAGGAAAGAAATCCCATTTGAATATTAACAGCTTGAATGTCTCCTAGAATGTAATGAATCGTAACCATTTCTACTCTTCAAATGAATTTACTGAAACTGCATTCATGCTCTTCCTCCGTGCCAGTTATCGACTGACAATCAACTGTTGCATATTGTAGTATATAGAGGTTATTAACATGAAGCCATGTGTAAGTTTGTTCCTGTTTTTAAGTAGAGAAGGTGTTATTCATACTTCAATGAAATCCTTAAAGCTTGGTGATGAGTTAGTCATTGTAATTGGTTGTGTAGTACTTTGGTACAAAATACTGTCTTCACCAGGTCTGTGATAATTACCATTATGGGATCTGATGCTATTTAGAAGTAGTTAATTTTACTTCAGGCTTGATGTATTCCCTCATGACTACCCAGCTGGAAGTTGACTGTAACAGCATCATCAGGAGGGATCACAATACATTTGGAATTTCCCACCCTTCATGGCTAAACAGAAACTAGTTTGTCCTCCGCAAGCCAGCCTCCTCTCTGTGGCAATGGTTACGATGAGCACTTGTGTATTTTCCATTCATCTAGTGCTCGGCATGTTGGGTAGCCCACTAAGCAAGCCTCCGGGCTTCCATCCTCTGGATCCTACAGACAACACAGGGTTCTGTGGGCGAAGCCCTGGCGGGAACCCCCGAATTGAGAGGCGTTCCTTTCTCGACTCTCGCTCCAGTAGCCCGGCCGACTCTGAGACCAGCGGCTTCAGCTCTGGATCAGACCACCTTTCTGAGCTGTTGGTGAGTTCTGATTGGTGCAGACTAGGGCTGGGCATTGCCATGTTCCTCATCAGCTATTTTATTATTATTACATTATTTTATTTTGTTCCTGATTAAGTTCTGATTTATTTTTGTTCCCAGATTTAGATTTTTGCATTTGATCGGAAAAGCAGTATGTTTAAATCTAGAATAATGCTTAAAACCTATCCAGACAACTTTTAAAATCTGGAGGAAAATGTGACAGTTAAAGTGTACACCGGCAAGAGACTGTTAAGTAGCGTTTCTGTACCCTGTTTTGATGAGTTTGCTAACTGGAGTGATAGCCTGTTTTATTGTAACTTCACAAATTATAATTGCTACCGAAGTGTTAGGTAAGCTAGCAGAGGTTTGTGTTATATTTCTGGAAATTGATAGAAAAATTCTCAAATTGATAGATTCTTCCATAGCAAAAACTCTAACTCTCGAGTTGCCAACTTCCATGGTTTAGAATTGAGCTGTAGGGGTGAGGTTTTGCTGATGTATCATTGTCATGTACCCAAAAAAATCAAGCTCTATTGACATATCCAAGTACACACAATTGCGCCGGCGAGACCATCCTTAGGTGTTTCTGTCCACTGGTCCAAATCTTCTGTATTCCCTCTTCAGTCTTCTCTGCGAATCTCCCCGCCCTTCATGATGCCCAGGGTTCAGCAGAGGGACCCAAACAGGCTGGGCATAGCCAGTGGCCCCTCTACCCTGGACTTCCAGGACTCTCCACTCAGCCCTGATCTCCCCACCCTCCCAGGCCAGGGCCGCTGTGGGGTTCCCCTTGCCAAACGCTGGCCCCAAGCCTCAGTGTGGCCCAGCTGGGACCTGCTGGAGGGCCACCAGAGGCCTTTCAGCATCGAGAGAGAGGCTCGCCTGCACCGACAGGCTGCAGGTACCTACCAACAATGCTTTCATTGGTTGTCCATTGCCTTAGATTGACATTCATTTATTAGCTATTTCTGATGTCTATGAATCAAATGTTCTCTTGTCTATGTGATATAGATGTGCCATATTTCTCTTGTTTCCAGCTGTGAATGACGCCACCTTCACTTGGAGTGGCCAGCTGCCTCCACGGAACTACAAGAATCCAGTGTACTCTTGCAAAGTGTTCCTGGGAGGCGTGCCCTGGGATGTGACCGAAGGTGAGAAGGGACTAGCATTTCAAACCCATACGAGACATTTTCAGTTTAAAATTGTTGTAGGTGTGCCATGAATTTCTGTTCCTGTCATGGCCGGACAACTCAAATTGAATCGTCCCAGTGCTCTATCGTTCACCACTTACGTAAGTCTGAAACTGCCATTGTTAATATTTCTTGCGGCTGGGTATTGAGTATAACATTGTTTGGAGCACTTGGCCTGTCCGTAACCACAGCAGTACCAAATGACAACATTTCAAAATGCTGCTTTACAAACCTGTATTTTGGCTCTGGCATAACCAGTTTGTGGAACCAATCAGATTGTAGAGGTATTTGGTAGTCGCCACTGGACATTGCAGAGAATAAACTTTTGCTTTGCTGAATCAGTTCGGCTAGCCTGGCATCTCCTGTGACTGACATCTGTCTCTCCACAGCCAGCCTGGTAAACACATTCAGTGTGTACGGCCCTCTGAGTGTTGAGTGGCCGGGTAAGGATGGGAAACACCCGCGCTGCCCGCCCAAAGGTAATATGCCCAAAGGTAACGCTGCTGCGGTAGGATTTTATTTTTTCCTCATTGCTCTGCCAGAGCACCGTGGTGGACATGGGCATGTATTCGGGTCTTTTCAATTGCTCACTTCTTTTTGGTGAAATTATTACCATAGTATAGTGGAACAATATTTCAGGGAAAAATGCATGTGCAAATGTTAGTATCACCTATTGTAGTCAACGTGTGGGTTATTTCATCTATCTTTTTGCACCATATTTTGATTCCAAAATCATATGTTCCCAAACACTCAAGCATATGTAGAATATCTTTACTTATATATATATATAAGTCAGGTTTTATTTCCAGCCATATTTCCTAATTAGATACTGTGCATTTAAATGTATGGAAAGAAATGTCGTCCCATTGCATATTAAACACATTTTGCTACGTAAGGAAGGCTGTTTCAAATAATTCTGCTATAACATTTGTAGCAGAGTTTGAGGTGAACCGTCACAATGTGCAGCAACATTTTATTTTCATTGCTTTGCACATTTTCATTAACAACATTGATTTAGTGGTAGTTCCAAAGCTGAACGCAACTGCACCACTCTGGGCACATTTTGGTATTAAGGCAAATTTAAAGAGGTGAGCCCAATAGGAGGAGGAGGCAAAATGCTGGGCAAAGCCCTCTCTGGATCCAACACTTGTATTTTTACAATATTATTAGGCCACACTACTACTGGCATAACATTAACAATATAGCTGAATATTCTCTGATGATACTCTGTCAGGCTGGTAAGTCTTTGTTGAATTCAGTTTGTGTGTTTGAATTGGTCCGTGAAGAGCATCTGATAAAGTATTTGGTTGCATTAGCAGTGTGTTTGTTTTCTCGCTACAAGGTGAACTGCTGTCCAAGGACTTGAGGCATTTGGTTGGATCTGAGCAGAGAGTGAAGACAAAACCGTTCCAGTAGAAGCCATATGCCCCAACTTAAACATTCCCTCCACCGTATTACACAGATTGTCTTTTTTTGCCCTCAATCTGATGCATGTTAAGCAGTGTCCTGTTTTTACACACCATTTTTTTTCCCCAAACTCTGCTGGCTCTTATTATTTTTGGGGGGCCATCCTGTTTTTAAGCCTAACGAGTTTTTTGTACACACCGTAGAGGTCCACCTTCTAGCTCTGATGGTGAATGGTAGTGGCTGTGTTTGTGATCAACTTACTGAGCTAAGTTGTGCTTGCTGTTTTTGTTGTGTACTTAACAGTTGATGTAAGCACGCTTAATATTTTGGTTCTGATCAAGTCCTTAAGCATGAATGTTGTAGCAGGAACCAGTAACTGCCATTGTGTATCCAAACACTTCATATAGATCATCTACACTGTCATAAACTTTCATTGTGTTGTGTAAATACCCCAGTTTCATGCATGTAGATTTGTTCCATACTTACTACAAAATTTAAAGGGATTTATTTATTGTAAAGTGAAACTACTGTATATGTACAATACTGACACGATCTGGCTTACAGGACATGACAAAAAAATAGTCGATTTTAATAGAAATTCCTACATGTATGCTAAACTCAAATTGCCTTTTAACCTCCTGATACACGTGTCCAAACAAAGTAGGCATTAGGATTTGTTCAGGATTGGCTAAAACTTTGTTGGCTACAAGTTTCAGTAGCTACATTATAGTAAGCCTAATGTAAAACTTTTCACAGTTTTATTCTGATAGATGAACTGCACCAGCAAGGACCATTTCGGAGTCCTTGTTTTCATTGTAGGTACTGTATAGCTATTAGCTAGCCTTCTACAGTAATCTCATTCTAATTTATCATGTTGAATTTAGTGTTGTGATGCAGTTATACATGTTGGTTGGGATGTTAATGGGTAATGGTGGGGAACTACTTTTGAGAACTGTGGAGTATTGACAACTTAGTTTGACAATGCAGGAAGTGAACAGACACTACATCTCTACACAGGTACAACATGCAACCACTGTTTATGTAGCATAGTGGTTAAAGACAGTCTGTCACAGGACACCCCAGATCGAATGCAGCCTGGGCAACAAAACATTTTCTAATCGTGGGTCGGCTGAACTTGGCTTGTCTGATTCCTTGTTTTTTATAGGCAGTATACTCAACCTATAACTGGGATAGTAAGTTGCTTAGTAGTAAATGATATTAAGCAATGTGCACATGTGACTCTACTCTGTGCACTCATGGTTTTGAAAGATCGCTCATTGGTTACTATGAATAGAATTCTACACTAGCTCTGCAAACACAAAGATCTGACTGATTCTTGCAGAGTTAAAATGTATTTTGTTTTTGCATTGAAAAGGGGTTGCTATTATTATGATTATAAACATCTCTATATAGCTCAGACTCCTAATGGTCACACCTGTCCATTTAATGGAATTTTTCAAAAAAATATATCAGACTGTTTCTAAAGTGTTCTGAGGATGGTTGTAACTAGCAGTGTCCCTGCCATGCTTGTCTAGCAATTACTAGCATCTTTGCCAATAGTTGTTGGTCTTTTTGATTTGGTCATGTTGTTGAGTTGGTCAACGTATTAGTAAAGAAACTGCTTCTGTGGCAAAAACTTTAAGGTTCTTCAGAAAACCACCTGCATGGCCTGTTTTGTCCAAGCTGTTGTCTGGGGCACATGGAAATCTACAGGGTTCAAATCCAGCCCACTGACAGTAAAAAAAACGACTTGTTCAGAAATCACTACAATCCCTGGACATCCTTTTAGGAGGAACTTGTTTCCACTGAGACGACTATCACCACAAATGACAAATTGCTGTTTTTTGTGGTTGCTAATCGTAATGTGCTTCACCTGAATCTGGTCTCCGCAGGCTATGTGTACCTGGTGTTTGAGAATGAACGTTCTGTACATGGGCTGCTACAGGCCTGCACCCAGGACCAGCTCCGGCAGGAAGACTACAGGGAATACTACTACAAGATGTCCAGCCGTAGGATGCGCTCCAAGGATGTAAGGATTTAAAATCCCTCTTCATAGGTTCCATTTCTGTCCATAGCCTACCTGCACTCCCATCTATAGGAATTTGCTGTGAGTGGACTACTGTTTTAGGAAGGTCAAGTCCAGGCACAATACTCTGAAACCAAAGAAATGGGCCTTGAATGACATTGAACACATTTCTTTTTTGGGTAAACATGTTAGAAGGAAAAAATATAATCTGAATGCGATTGTGGTTCAGGCGATTGTCGGCTGGGCTTTTCCCTTACATCAGAAAAAATACAGTTTGTCTTAATGATTTGAACCTGGGCCCAAAGATGTGAGTATACTCACGCAGGTGTTCTTGTTATTCTTTTATAAATGCAATTCTGGACAAGACCGTAACACAGCTGTCAAACAGGAGCAGGTCATAATAACCAGCCTTTTCCATTGCAACACAGCTTTTCAATGCTGCTGAAATATTACCTACCTCAATGTTTGGTCTGGTTTTTTACCTTTCTTTGGGTCCACTAGTTTAGTTTGGACAGCTTCCCAGCCTTAGCATAATCTAATCCAATATTCGCCTTCAAAGGGCTTAGAAGTATTATTAGTGGAAAACTTACATTATCTTTGGCTCAAGTATTGGAATTGAACTCTTCGCTGCTTGTTGGTGCCCCCAGGTGCAGGTAATCCCGTGGATGCTGGCCGACAGTAACTTTGTGCGCTGCCCGTCTCAGCGGCTGGTCCCAAGTAAGACAGTGTTTGTGGGCGCGCTGCATGGCATGCTAAACGCAGAAGCCCTGGCCTTCATCATGAACAACCTATTCGAGGGAGTCATGTACTCTGGTATCGACACCGACAAGCACAAGTACCCGATAGGTAGGTGGACCAACGCTGGCTTGCCTGGTCCCCTGACACTTCTCCTAAGCTCAATCATTGACCACTGGACTTTTTGCTGTTTATTATCAGAACATATAAAAAGGAAATTGTGCCTGCCTTTGTAGTACAAGTAACGATTCTGTTCTGTGTTCCCTGACCAATGTGTACTTGTTGATTCCGTGGATAAAGAGGATGTTAAAACTTATTTTCTCCCTACAGGGTCGGGACGTGTGACCTTCAACAACCAGAGGAGCTACCTGAAGGCTGTGAGCGCCGCCTTTGTGGAGATTAAGACTCCAAAGTTCACCAAGAAGGTAAGGACTGCTTTGGTTGGTGCTCACAACCACTGGGCCATGAGGGAGATGGGGCAAATTGTCACTCATATAATTAGAATATCATCAAAAGGTTGATTTATTTCAGTAAACCCATTCAAAAAGTGATACTTGTATAATGTATACAGTCATTCCACACAGACTGATATGTTTCAATTGTTCATTCGTTTTGATTTTGAAGATTATAACTGACAACTAATGAAAACCCCTGAAGTGCTTAAACACCTGATGTAATTAGATGAATATTGATAAATAATGAAATTAACAATCACAAATGAACAGCTAAACTAATCTATTGAATTTGGGTAGTTCCGGGCTTTAACCAAAAATTACAAACATCTTCCAGTCATCTCTCCCTCCACAAATGTTTACATTTTGGTTGGTTAGCTGGTGTTCTGAACCAGAGACCAACAGGTGCAATACATGTTAGGCCTTGCTCAAGGGTAAACTAAGAACTTTCATCTGGGGAATTTGAAACAGCAACATCTCAGTTACAAGCAAAACACTCAATTACCCCTCATGACTGGATGATATGAGTAAAGGTCTTTCACAGCTAGATACATTCATAGTTTTCACAATGCCAGATATATGAACTCAGTACCTGTGGTAGTCTGCAGCATCTGAGCTCTGACTAAACAGACAAATATGGTCACTGATAGAATGGACAAGAACAATAAAGACTATAGACTAATTAATACACATGAAGAGATTTTTAAACCTGTTATTTTACTAATGAGAACACATTCTCATTTAGAACAATGACCTGGGGGTGTAATACATTTAACACAGACAGGTGGTGTAGTTCCAAACGTGCACAAATTGGTCCTGAGAATAAAATTACAAGGGCCTTGCTCAAATTTAGCTCCGTGTTTAATTTTATTTCCTCAATGTCAAATGTTAATTTCATTATGTTGATTTTAAACTTCTACAAAGGTAGCAAGTGTTCAAATTGGGACATGAAGGGTTACTTATGCATCAACACACAGCCAACATCAGCTGTCATATTTTGCTCAAATAAACATATGTCTGACTCTAAACCAAATGATACTAGCGAATAGAACAACTTGCCATATCCTGGGAGAGTTGACAACCGGGCAAAATCATTGTGTGAAAACTTTGGAGTTACGTTACACAAAAATGGCTAACGTTTGTGGGCGCGGCCATGTTTATTCGAATCAACCAAAGAACAATGTGATAAGACGAATCACTGAGACTGGATGGTCATTTACATTTGCTAGTCTTCCGGACAGATTTGCAAATCTTTGGTCAGACACCCTATGACTCCCAAAATTCAGTACAATGTAAATAAACATGGCTATGCATATAGGTCATTAACTAAATAATCTCAACATAACCTTCAAAACTATTTTTCAACTATCGTATTTGACCATTAATATATATGCACAAATCAAAATTAATAATTTGTCAAACTTTTGAGCTTCTGAAGAACAACTGAAATAAATTATTAACATACGCTATCAGACAATAGGCTATGCATTATTGATGCAAGCGAAACGCGCCAGTACCTTTTGTGGTGGTCCACAGGAAAAGCACACAATTTTTTACGGTTGGTCACTAATTATTCAGTATACATTTTAACAGTATTATTGCAAGTAGTAGTGTGCTAATATTGTTTTAACCAGTCTAAATCAGAAATTGGAATTTGAGCGAATACTGCAAAAAACCTGGAGCCGTTAAGTGATATTTGAAACTTGTGTGCAAAAAGGTTTAACAGAAAAAAATCTTAATTTTCTCTCATCAGGTTCAGATTGACCCCTACCTGGAGGACTCCACATGCCAATTGTGTAACCGCCAGCCAGGGCCCTTCTTCTGCAGAGACCCGGTGAGAACAGCCCATTCAGCGGCAGCGATTGCATGTGTGGTAGTTATGTTATTAGTACAGCGGCTAGGTCAATGCCCTGGACCAGAGCTAACAAGCATGTGAGCAGTGACACCAGAATTCTAATATCTTTTTTGTAGATAATGAATCCATGGTGCACTATTTGTCCGTGTCATAAAATAGAATTTAATCCTTGTGGATTAGCCCAGAAATCCCACAGAGTTAGGCATGATCCAGGTTTGGAGGATTAGGAAAATTCTTGAATATGGTGTTGAAGTGATGCAGCATGGTGTTTATCCTGAATTTGATACCATGAAATTAGGGGGGAAAATAAATGGTTAAAGTTGAAATGTTACTATATTTAATGGACCTCGTTAGCAGGCACTAGAAACCATCTGAGTTTACATTGAGTGCTTTGTGTTGTGGGAATTACCAGAAATGAAAAATCTGCATACTCAAATTGAACCTTTATTAATACAGCAATTGTAGGAAACATTGGTTTCAGACTTGTATGCAACACACTGCCTGTTGAATTACGTCTGGGCCCTGGCTAAATAGTTACAACAGGGGATCACCCACCCCCCTCCCCAGGATACAAAATGACTATTTTTAAATGATTCAATATGGGCCACTCACCTACACAACAGAGTGCCCTATGATCTGTTAATGACCTTTACAGATGTGAGCCGGGGATTCATATCTCCTACAGTTTCCCCCCCCCATTTGCGTGTTTTTTTTTTTCAGGGACAGGGCAACATTTATATTTGAACATGAGACTGCCATTAACCAGTTCTCGTGCTTTTAAAACAGACATGCTCAAAGCTGTTGGTGCCCTTACAGCTCACTGAAATAATTCTTCAGTCCTGCTGAAAAGTGATTAAAAGCAATTTTCTCATGTGTACTTGCATGCCTTTGGTATGCCAATGAATAAAGCCAAGAAGCTGTAAAAAGATTTGCTTATTCTAAAATGGCCTGGACACTTGTTGGTACCCATTTGAAAAATCTATTATCCAATGATTTATCTTTTCTCTCCTACTTCTTAAATAGGCTGAATGATTACAAGATTGGAGATGTGGTACTAATTAAACAAATTGTGCTGTTTGTATTAATGGTTTGTACCACACTGAACATGGACTGGATAAATCAAAGGAGAGCTTTGTCTGGGGAGATCAGAAAGTTATAGACAAGCATGGTAAAGGCTCCCAGACCATATCCAAGCAGCTTGATGTTCCTGTAACAGTTTAAGATCCATAGAACTGTAGCCAAGACAAATCAACCCAACAGAACGATAGTGCAAATGGCAGAAAAAGAACCAAGGAGAACTGCTAATGAGATACAAGCTGAACTCCAAGGTGACATACTTCAGTTTCGAATCACACCATCTGTCGCTTTTTGTGTGAAAGTGGGGCTCCATGGAGAAAGACACAATCCTTCTGGGAAAATGTCCTTTGGACAGATGAGACAAAAGTCACATTAGCTCTGTTCATAAAGAAAGTGTTCAAAGAAAAGAACACCATATTTACTGAGTAGGCACTAATGTTTTGGTGCTGCATCTGGCACAGGGTGCCTTGAATCTGGGCAATCTAAAGCCTATCAAGAAATTCTGGTGTGACATACTGCCCGGTGTCAAAGCTTTCTCAGGGGCAGGTCATGGGTTCTCCAACAGGATAATGACCCAAAACAAAGCACCCAAGAATGGATAAGAACAAAACATTGGACTATTCTGAAGTAGCCTTCTATGGGTTCTTAACTAAATCGTATGGAACGTCTATGGAAAGCACTGAAAATTGCAGTCTTGAAGGCACCCATCAAACATGAGACTGCTGAAGCAGTCTGGCCCACCCATCCTGAGCAAATACCTTGTCACAGCTGCGGAAGTCTGAGTGCTACAGAAAACATTTGATTGCAGTGATTGCCTCTAAAGGTTGTTCAACAAAATATTAGGTTATGGGTCTCATCATTTTTGTCCATGCCATTCTGTTTGATTATTTACAATATTATATTCAGTAAAAATAACAAAAGCAGTCACATTTGTATTAAATATGGAATATTTAACAACTTATTTAAGAGAAATGTGTGTTCTTGTTTTTTGTAGAGGGTTTCCAACAAATTTAAGCATGACTAATGTTTTTATTTCAAAATGTAACTTGAAAAAAACCAATGTAACCACTGGTCCTGCTCAAAATGCACTGAATGTAACTTGTCTTTCCAGGCCTGCTTCAAGTACTACTGCCGCTCCTGCTGGCACTGGCAGCACACTATGGATGTGCTCCGTAGCCACAGGCCCCTCATGAGGAACCAGAAAAGCCTGGACTGCAGCTAAGCTGCCTGACATAGAAACACTCCAGGGGCCTCCAGAAGCCCCTGACATGAGCCAAGAGGCGTCGTGCAGGATGGGTGAACACCACAGGATCCCCAGAGCTTGTTGTCCCCCCCTCCAACGGGCCTGGGCAAAGAACCACTAGGAATAATCACTACTGCACTGCTCTTTTTGCTGTTTACTTGTTTTCACTAATGGCACTTGAAGGGTTTGGGTGTCCTTGAGACGACTTCTGTTAATCAGGGCAGGGCATTGAAGCCTCCATAGACCGGTATAATCCTCACCCTTGATTTTTAGAGCTTTTTTTAAACATATTTTGTGATGTTTTTTTGGGTGTGTGTTACCCACACTTTATATATTTGAGGTCCCATTGTCCTTCACTGCAAATGCCAGACTGTGCCTTTGATTAATTTCATCCATCCCATGTCACCTACCCTCTGAGGTAACAATTTTTTTTCATTATCAAATGTGAGTTTGGCATTAAGTCATCCAGTAGCACACCTAGACATTTTTACGCAGGTTTTTTACCCATTTTTACACGGTTTTAAGTCCTGACATGGTAACTTAATAGAATATCTACTTGACTGCTTTTTAATTTTTTCACCCCAATTTACTCCATCACAACAGTTGTATGGGGCTGTAGGTTTAACTTTTTCCTCTTTGTGGTCAGAACTTTGTTCTGCCTAGCTGTGACAGCGCTCCAGCATTTTTTTTGACATCTGTTCCTGGATTCACAGCCAGATTACCACTAACAGTCAGATTAAATGATAATTCACACTGGAATGAACCCTGACGTTGAGACTGTCTATTGTACATAGTTTTAAAAATGTATACTGTTGCACTTTTTTTTTATTCGCACTTGAAAAGGGTTGACTTTTTGTTTTTAAATCACCTGTTTATTTTTGTCTGTACTTCAGCAGGACAGGTGTTGTCATTTGGAGTGTTTCTCTTAAATGCCTGGTCCCTGTTGAATGTAGAAGTAACTTTGAAAGTATGTTGCGACCAAACATGGCACATCTCCCTATACCTTGTTCCTTTTGTCATCTAAGGCTCTGTTCCAAAGATCTATTGTCGCCCTTTTCCTTTCGCCAAGTTTTTTTGTGCTGCTTTTTAGGGTTTGAGAGTCTACCTCATTGGTCTGCTAATGTTACTGGAGTTACATACAGATGTGGAGGGTTTTCTGATTGCACAATAAAGGTGTTGAAGCATTATCATTGGTTGCTTTTTAATTGCAAAATAATCCAGCTACAAGCATGACCGTGTCAAATGTACACTAACAAAGGCAGAGTAATAGACACTTGATTTGTTTGTGTTTCTCATTCAGACCAAAACCAAATTATTTGTATAATGGCTGTCACTAAATGCTTCCTGTAGTTGATCAGTTTCTCTCATTAGTGACTACATTTGCTCACACCTTGGAACTCTGCTTTTGTTTTTTGCATCAGCGGAGCTGTCCACGTGAGGTTGTCCTGCCAGGTGTTGTGGCTGTCAATGTGTGTTTAGTTCAGCTACATGTTGTTACTTTTCACAGCTAGAGGACAAGACAAAGGCTTTAATGCCCACTTCCCGTTCTGACAGTCTTCGGTCTCATGCGGCTGCAACAATTGCTTTCCACTGATTTAGATTTTTTTTCCAATTAATGTAAAGACTTGTGATCTTACATGATACTGACTTGGAATGGTCAAGTGTTACAGGTGAGACAGAAATGAAATGGCTGATATAAAGGAGGGTCTCAAAGACGAGCAGGGAAAGCGTCAGTGTCGGTTGTGGGCTAATGTTGCTGGACCATTCCATTCTGTGCTTACAATGAGTTTCTGGATGTTTGAAAATGCTGAGAATCCATCATCTTTAGCTAGCATGCCCCAGCTAGTGTGGTAAGCTTCCATGTGCCTGGTATAGGAAGATTAGCCTGAGGTTCTCCAGCCATTTTGTTCAGGGTATAAGTTAACTTGGAAGGTTTGCTAGTAGTAGTAGCTTCCATTCAGTTGATATCAATGAACAAAATTAATGCTACCAGAAGTCCAGGGCTTTCACAAGTGTACCTTCCATTTGGGCGGTTATGTGTGCGGCTGGTTTAGCATATGAATGCATGCATAGCGCACAGAGATAACTTACCCTGGAAATAACAGGAAATAGGGGTCCTCTTACAAAATATGGGGCAAGTCCCACCTGCGGTTGCTATCTGTGTTTAGTCTGGTTATACACACTTTGTATTGTCTCTAGGTCGTAGGAACCTCTAGCAAAATGGTCCGGATTGATTGGTACACAGTGACACTAAAAGCAATCTTGGGGTTATGAAGATATCCTTAGTGGTTGAAGTGGACCTAAATGAATGCGGTCAAGCAAGGATGTCAGTACCGGGAGACAGAGATGTCAGGCTAGTTCAAGCCCTTGTTGGACTTGAAAGGTGCTATAAGATTGTGCAAAGTTGTGATCCCCAGTGTCGTACCTCCCTGCTTAAGGTTCATATTCAGTTCCTTTGATAATGGAAACTCTTCCAGGTCCTTATGCAGCATAGCATCCCCACACATTCACACCACCATCATTGTCCTATCATATTGGTTCAGAAATGACATAATGGTACCTATGTTCCAAAGAAGCTCAACTTTGATTACTCTAACCAAATAGTTCTGTCAGTTCCTTACAAGAACTTCAAAGTGTGTCTTGGCAAAGTGTATTTTTTTTAAATTTTGTTTATTAACAACATGGTCCCATTCTAGTATTAAGGAGAAAATATCTTAACAACAGTTCTTCAAAAATATAGATTTTGTATGGGGGTACCATTTGCATAGACATTGTCACTCATTTTAGATTACACACATCTAAAAATGCATCCAAAACATTCAGTTACAACTTCATCTAGCCCTTTAGTGCAAGAATCATATAAAATGTTTGAATGTTTTAATACACATGTATATTTGTCTATATGCTTTCAGTTCCCTAACAAAGAGGAATGTTTGAAAATACCTTCAATTTAAAGTGGCACATTATCTCAGTAATTTTTGTCAATTTAAAGCCGAAGTACAGAGCCAAAACAAATTGGCATCACTGTCCTAAATACCTTTGCACCTCACTATAAAACCAGCCTTTCCAAAATGTGCTTGTGCCATCTTGATATAATGGTTTTAAGATTTGTGTCACACAGTATGCTAATTGGCACTTGACTTAAGAAAGCCAGCTTTGAGTGGTAAATAAGGCAATGAATTGCTGGTTTATAATCATCTGTAACTCTGATCAATGTGTTACTAATGACCGAAACCTTTCAGTTACATGTCTTCCCTGATGGCAATTTCAGCATCTTCTGTGTTCTATGGTACTCAATCTGATCAAATAAACATTTGGTCTTTAGTTTTCTTTGGTAATGACAGAAAAAAATCTCTGATGGGAAAAAATGATGTCCCCTGTCCTTCAGGTGAGGACACTTAATCTTCTGGACATTTCTCAGACGGTCTCAGATAAGCTCTATCTGTTTGGTGTGGGGAAGACGCAGGGCAGTAATCCCCCCTGTCAGCAGCAGTGCAGACACCAGCAATACTGGAATCACACAGTTCGTGTCCACCAACTGGCCAAAGACTACATTACCCATGATGGCTGCCACTCTGCCCACTCCAGTGAAAAAGCCCAGGGCAGAGGACCTAAAACATCAATATCAACATAGTATGAGTCACAATCAGTCTGACATTTTCTGTATCTTGGCATACATGAACATGTAGAACTTCGAGCCAGATTTTGCACAGGCTGCGTCATTGAGAGCTTTCATTTCTTTAAAGTACTCAACATGGTTCAGACTTCCTATTGGTATAGGATCACAATCCAATTACAACATCAGATGTAATACATTTCATTGACTGATTCTATTTCACATTTAAGTCATTCAGCAGATATTCTTAATAGAAGCAACTTACAGTTTTGAGTGTATACATTAGCTCATTTGGAAAGTCTCCAACAGTGACTTTGAAAAAAATAAAACACTCCAAGTGCCTGTATGCATCCTACTGTGTTGTTAATCAACTAGAAAATGAACTCAATGGCTGTTAGTTTTTTCACAGACATCCTAATGACAGATTCAGCTTTGCAATCTTTGTACATCTGAAATCATCACGTTACCTGTCACATGAATTGACGAGAGGAAACAAACCCAGGATCAGGCTGTCATGTTACCTTAGAGGGGTGGGGTACAACTCAGTGCCCAACACGTCCAAGGCGTTCCAGGCCACCACAGAAACTCCGCCAAACACACAGGAGATGAGCACACTCTGTGCTTTGGTCTTCACCTCGTAGATGAGGAACACACTAACAGAGGACACAAGCAGGCTACAGCCTGGGACAGACATCACTGGACTTAGGCAAACCAGCCGCAGGCACAGCTTTAGTTAAGAGCTTCGTTACGGACGTACACCACATAAAAGCTATGAGTGGCTTGGAAAGTGTGGATACGGCATAATTACAGAGAAATATAACATTGTAAATGTTGTACTTTTAAAAACTGGGGAGGAAAAAAGGGGGAGAGTGAAGGAGGGGGAGAGTGGAGGGGAAAGTTTTAGTTTTTTTCTCTTGCTTCTATGAGCTTTTCAATCGCTGACACAGATGAACAATGTAGAAAATGTATCATAGACTAACCAATATACATTTTTAAAGAAACACAATTATCTCTATCCTTTTACCTACTGAATTACTGTGATTATTTTCCATCTCAAATAAATGTCCACTCACAAAGGAGGGCCTTTCCACCGATGACATCCATCAGGAGAATAGTGAAGATGTTCCCTGGTAGGCTTGAAGCTGCTGTTAGAAAACCCTCCATGTACACTGCCAATAAAGTGGCCCCACACAAGTCATTAATGAATAAGTAATTATCTTTGAAAATAAACAAGTATAGATTTATATATAATACCATGTAGCTCCTGTTTACATAACTGTTTGCCTGTGTCTGGCAGGAGGGAATGTTCTGTTGAGAAAACATTGCTTTTATGGTTAGTATCACCTGCTGTTTTCACAGGGTAGCAGCTTTGGTTGTCCAGGCTTTGTAAGCGAGACACATTGGCACAGGGTGATCCTCCATCCTCAACTCTCTTAAAAAGCTCTGGGAACCACATCCACAACCCGTAGTATCTACACACTCACAGACAGACAGACAGGGCTTTCAATGCAGGGAAACTGGTAATAAAGAAACCAAAAAATTATAACATAGTATATTAAATAATGTACATTATGCAGAGCCGGTGGTCCAACATTAACACAGCTGGGTTAGACAAACAGTTGTGGTCAATAATATTGGCACCCTTGCACTTTATTCAAATAACAGAAGACAATGTCATCTAGAAAACTGTTGAAATTCAAACAAATGTTGGTATCCACATATGTATTTTTTTGGTTTTTAGTTTATCAAAACTTCCAAATCAGAATAATTTACTTAATCCAAGCTTTTTCCACAAAGATCCTAAAATGGCCTAGATACTATAATTAGCACTTTCTAGAATTATAAATAAGCAGGTGATTCTTCTTTACTGTGGAATTGAACTCACCGAAGATCAATTGCAAATGACTGCAATATGAAATTTACTTGTTCAATTTGAACAGAGATAAGGCCTCATCCTGCTGTTTTGTGACACTCTTTTGCCACGACTGTAAAACTCTCATTACTGGTGACCTGAGATAAACTCTGGTTCCAACCTGTTTGTCCATCCTATCTGTATCCCTTAATGTGTGTGTGTGTATATACAGGTGCTGGTCATAGAATATCATCAAAATGTTGATTTATTTCAGTAATTCCATTCAAAAAGTGAAACTTGCATAATGTATACAGTCATTCCACACAGACTGATATATTTCAAGTGTTCATTCCTTTTAATTTTGATGATTACAACTGACGACTAATAAAAAACCCAAAATCAGTACCTCAGAAAATTTGACATAACTGTCAATTATATGACCAGCACCTGTATATATACACACACACAACTGTTTGTCTAACCCAGCTGTGTTAATGTGTGTGTGGATATATATATATACATATCCATATATATATATATATATATATATATATATATATATATATATATATATATATATATATATATATATATATATACACACACACACACACACACACACACACACACACAATTTCTGCGTGACGACTTATATATAAGAAGTCACCCAGAAATCATATTTTTTTTAGGACAGTTAAATGGACAGACTGTCGAAAGTCAGGAGGGCCCACCCGAACGAGATGCAGTAGAATATGATGACCAGACATGAACTTCTAGAGGCCAACTCTCCAATAAACAGCTGTTTTATCGGTGCCAGTCCCTGCAACTCAAGCAACAGCTATTTGAGTCAAGCTAAAAACAAATCATGTCTGATGCAATCAGGGTCAACAGCATGAGAAATTAATTAGGAAAATGAATTAAGTAAACACTTGAGCAAATTCTGAAAATGTAAACACTCTCTTAAGGGTTTAGTCTTGGCAGGAACCTGTGTGTATATGAATATGTAATCTTTGTACTTAGTCTGTGACTATTTGAGGCATTTCAGATCTTTACTTGGGTCGTTTACACAGGCAAGGCAAACTTCCCAACAAAATACTTACTTGTAGGTTCCTGCTAAAACAAGGCTGTGAAAATTAAATACAAATAAAATGGAGCTTATGAAAACTAGATAACAGAATAAAGTGCCACTAATAGCATAAGTGAGCATTCATTGTTGTTTTGCCAGCATCCTGTATTTATAAGCATGGTGTTACCCGTTTGAGGAGGCAGAAAAGGCGCTGAGTGCATGTTCCACTATTCCTAATCTCCCTCTCAGTCGTCTCAGAAGGAACACTTAGCCCACGAACCTGGAAACGATGCATTGACATGTCTTGCATAAATTAATTGCTTCCAGTTAGTACCTATACTACACCATTTAGTTGTATGTTTTTACTAACTGGGACAGGAGATAATCTAACTGGAAGCTGGGGATGATGAGGTGGCCATAATGCTGTGAATTTCACCTGGACACTGAGTTTAATGCCCCTACTGTAACTATTAATGCCATGGGATCTTCAGTTACCACAGAGTCTAGACACCAGTCCAAGATCCCCTCTTGATGACGGCACCCTGGACAGGGAGATGTACCTCCTGTGCTGTGGGGAATTTGGATTTGACCAGGACTAACCTTACTTAGCTTCAGTGGCAAGTGTGGGATGCATAGAGCTATGCACAACATCATATCTAGTGAAAACACTTCCACAATATGGAACCTTAACCTGTAAGGTAAAGTGGATCACCTCTGGTGTGTATGTTAATACAGTGGGGAGTTAAAATAGGCCAGAAATTTCAGTTACACTTCCTAATCTGGCCTTGTATCAGATTTTATTTATTCTAAAATGCTAGTGGCCATGACTAAATTCAGACACAGCAGGGTTTAAGGGTGGTCCTCATGTGCATTCACAAGGTGGAAAAAGCTAGCCAAATTATTTTGCAATTAACTTCAGCTGACTGGTGTGAGACCGTTGCAAACTTAGTTGGACTTTAGATAGCCTGTGTCACGCACGGTCCCTTTCTAGCTGGCCCTTAACTTGAAACCATATTTACCATCTTTTGTCCTTGCTGATTAGTGTCTTGAGTAATTCTAAAATACAATATAGAAACTCGGAAAGTAAAATATTACAAATAATATTGCTATTATAATTCTTCATCATCATCTTTTCCTAAAGATTAACAGCTTATTTAATAGAATAGAAGTTATTAGTACGTTTCTTTAATAACTCTAAAATTAACTAGATTTTTTTCACTGTGATTTTTTAATTAAAATTGTGTTGGCTGAAGTCTTCTTTAAAATGAATGTAAAAAAGGATTACAGTTTCTAATAGTAGTGTAAGTATATATAGAAACAACGTTTTTTCCCTCAAAATCCCCTGAAATAAACTCCATATTGTGTTTAATGTATCTTAATGGTGATTTGGCCATAACAAAAGAAAAAATCTGCTTCCCACCATAACTTCTATTGATATTAAACATGCTACAGTACATACTGGAAAGGTCTTGAGACTGCCTCTGTTGTTAAACGCAAACATCCTCCTGAAGACAAGTAGTGCTTCTCTCTCAAGGCCAGCCTAGTCAAGAAAGAAAAACTGAATATTACTCCCTGATAAAACACTCTGGTAAATGTATAAAAAATTATGCTTTAAATAAAACGAGCCAAACACTGAGGGCTTGTGATTTTTTTTACCATACATTTCCCTACTGGTTTATTCAGGATGTATATATATACAGTGGGGCAATAAATTATTTAGTCATAAATTATTGTACAAGTTCTCCCACTTAAAAAGATGGGAGAGGCCCACTTCAACTATGAGAGACAAAATGAGAAAGAAAAATCCAGAGAATCACATTGTAATTTTTATGAATTTATTGGTATATTATGGTGGAAAATAAGTATTTGGTCAATAACAAAAGTTAATCTCAATACTTTGTTATATACCCTTTGTTGGCAATGACAGAGGTCAAACGTTTTCTGTAAGTCTTCACAAGGTTTTAACACACTTGCTGGTATTTTGGCCCATTCCTCCATGCAGATCTCATCTAGAGCAGTGATGTTTTGGGGCTGTTGCTGGGCAACACAGACTTTCAACTCCCTCCAAAGATTTTCTATGGAGTTGAGATCTGGTGACTGGCTAGGCCACTCCAGGACCTTAAAATGCTTCTTACAAAGCAACTCATTCGTTGCCCGGGCGGTGTGTTTGGGATCATTGTCATGCTGAAAGACCCAGCCACGTTTCATTTTCAGTGCCGTTGCTGATGGAAGGAGGTTTTCACTCAAAATCTCACGATACATGGCCCCATTCATTCTTTCCTTCAGTCGTCCCTTTGCAGAAAAACAGCGCCAAAGCATGATGTTTCCATCCCCACAGTAGGTATGGTGTTCTTTGGATGCAACTCAGCATTCTTTCTCCTCCAAACACGCCGTGTTGAGTTTTTACCAAAAAGTTCTCTTTTGGTTTCATCTGACCATATGACATTCTCCCAATCCTCTTCTGGATCATCCTAATGCTCTCTAGCAAACCTCAGACGGGCCTGGACATGTACTGGCTTAAGCAAGGGGACACGTCTGACACTGCAGGATTTGAATCCCTGGGGGCGTAGTGTGTTACTGATGGTAGCCTTTGTTACTTTGGTCCCAGCTCTCTGCAGGTTATTCGCTAGGTCCCCCCATGTGGTTCTGGGATTTTTGCTCACTGTTCTTGTGATCATTTTGACCCCACGGGGTGAGATGTTGCGTGGAGACCCGGATCGAGGGAGATTATCAGTGTTCTTGGTATGTCTTCCATTTTCTTATAATAGCTACCACAGTTGATTTCTTCACACCAAGCTGCTTACCTATTGCAGATTCAGTCTCCCAGCCTGGTGGTCTAAAATTTTATTTCTGGTGTCTTTTGACAGCTCTTTGGTCTTGGCCATAGTGGAGTTTGGAGTGTGACTGTTTGAGGTTGTGGACAGGTGTCTTTTATACTGATAACAAGTTCAAACAGGTAATGAGTGGAGGACAGAGGAGCCTCTTAAAAAATAAGTTACAGGTCTGTGAGAGACAGAAATCTTGCTCGTTTGAAGGTGACCAAATACTTATTTTACTGAGGAATTTACCAATAAATTCTTTAAAAATCCTACAATGTGATTCTTTGGATTTTTCTTTCACATTTTGTCTCTCATAGTTGAAGTGTACTTATGATGAAAATGACATGCCTTTCTCATCTTTTTAAACTGGGAGAACTTGTACAAGTGGTGGCTGACTAAATAATATATATATATATATATATATATATATATATATATATATACACACACACATATAAACACAATGTCTATATTTCCTTACATAAAAATCTAACTCAGTAAAACATTTGGTCAGTAAAGTTAGTACTTTTGGTCAGTAAAATACCATACAACACTGGCCTATTTGAGCCCATTGTCTGGAGTACCTCCATAAGGAAGAGAGGGCTTTCGGGCATGGCCAGCTTGAAGATGAGTGCTGATGTGAGGCTGGGAACCGAGCAGAGCACCACAAACAGTCTCCAGCTTTGGAAGTCCAGCCCACCCAGACCAAAGTGGAGCCAGGTCTGGGGAATGACCAGCCATGCTAGGCCTGTAGGCAAACATACATCCAAATGCATGCCAATGTTCATTTACATGACATAGGGTGACTTTCATTTAATCATTTGCATCAGCAGCTAGGCTATTTCTGTATGCACTTCCAGTTTGTATTCATCTCGGGAATGACTGAAAATGCACAAACAGACATTGACATACATTGAAATACTTTGGTTCCTGGTCTATCCCAGGGATATTCAACCTTTAACCCACAAGGTCCAGCCTGCTGGCTTTCTGTACAACTGATTGCTGCGGGAAGTAGGGGCTCTCGGGGTGCTGCAGACCCCCATCAATGCTTCAGCGCTCTCTAATAAGATTCCAAAAATTCCTTTCACCCTTAGAGCCTGCTATTGATGCGTAGTTTGTCTGTCCATCATCAAGACACGCATCACAACTGCCAATGTATAATTCGTCCATTCGAGACATGTTGTACACGATCAAAACAACTTCCCGTGAGCACGGTTATACCTCAACATTATCTGCACCCACCTGGTGAACCAACTTCGAGGTCCAGAGTTGAGTTTAAGGGGTGTGTAATTTCAACAGGCATGCGGGCATAAACATTTCCGGGAAAAGCTTACACATGCAATAATAAAAATCTCCCCCTCCCTCAAACATTGAATATGAGGAACAGCATTATCTGAAAGTGAAAGATGAAACGTCTGGTAAAGATGTCCTCTACGCACCTGCTGCCAGAATGTTTCCTGCCATCCAAAAGGTAGCTAGAGCACTTATCATTGCCCCTCTCTTCAGGCGGGGCTGAAACTCTGAGAAGTAGGAGAAGATAACCGGGATAGAACCTCCTACCCTGGAAAACACACATGGAAACGGTTTTGGTGTGCAAAAACCCTTTCATGTGTTATATGCTTTTATTGCCAGTGAAAATATAGAAGGCAGCGTTTTTGCTGTAAGAGCTGGAAACCATGCTGCAACAGTACATGCAACAGGGACAAAAAAACGATTAGAATGTCAATTGTAAATGTCACTATTGAGTAGATGTCAATGCTGTTAACAACTGACCAAAGTCTAGGTATTTCCATGACAACTGTGTTTTGATATTTACTCTCACCAAAAGATGCTAACAGGCCCAGCACTTGACTTAAGCTCGAAGAATCTTACTAATGGCATCTATCTTGTTAAATTGAAACATTTGAGAATGCCTTGAAAATTCATTGGTGAAATTATAAAGGCTTTAAAGAGAAATGAGTGGCATATGAAACTCTTAACCATACATTTCTGAGTGTGTCTGTTTGTATGCATGTGCGTGCTTCTTCTACACTCGGATACCATTTTAATTATGTCCAATGAGAGGTGAGTGTATAAAATGTCTTACCCTATGCCACTAATGAACCGTAGTAGCAGGAAGAGCCAGAACCAGGGGGCGAAGCTAGCCAGGGCCCCAAACACTCCATTCACCGTCAGTGAAATCACCAAGACCTTTTGGCGCCCCCTCTGGTCAGCGAGGTAACCCCATATATACCCACCCACCATCATTCCTTATGGAACAAAAACCATAAGAGAGCATGGATAAGTCAGAAGGCCTCTATTAGAAAAGGATTTCAAGAACAAACTTTTTACACACATTGTTGCTATACACAAAGCACAAACTTGGCATAAAAGGTTTTTAACTTGTGACTGATTAACTTGATTATTTACATGCTAATAACAGTACCGTCTAAATTTGCAAATAAAATGTTATGATCAAAAAATGTATTTCACATAGACAGTGCTGTCCATAAATAATTGGATGGTGACACAAGTTTTTTTGTTTGGGCTCTGTACTCTAGGACTTTGGATTTGAAATGATACAATTACACTAGTTTAAAGTACAGACTGTCATCTTAAATTTGCGAGTATTTTCAACTATTACAGATTAACCATTTAGAAATAACAGCCTGTTTTGTACATGGTCCCCCCATTTCAGAGTACCGAAGGTATTTGGACAGATAGATTCAAAACGTTCTCTTATTGGGCATGTGTGTGTATTCATCCTTTGTGCATGAACTAGAGATATGTCAATGTCTTATCTTGATACTAGGCTTTGCACTTGGAATCTGTTGCTGTTGGCTGACAACAGAAAGACCAAAGAGGCTTCAACATAAGCCTGGGTGGCCATTACACAGACAAATCTGATTAAATTGAGGCATAGCCAACTAGACATGCCAAAATCAACTGTTTGGTAAAAAAGAACCGAGAAATACTCGTTGGCTCCCCTCTGGCAAAAAAATCAGGTTGACGAAACAGTTCACCATAATGAAGGAAAAACTGATCAGTAACACTCTCCAGGAGGTAGGAACTCAGCCACTACCATTCGCATCAACTGAAGTAGAGGCTGGACGTCAAGATGCAAAAACACTAGTAAGCCTAAAAAATTAGATGGCCTGAAAAACAACCAAAAGACCCAGCAGAGGTCTGGAGGTATTGTGGGCAGATATTAACTATGTACTAGATTGATGGGAAAAAGGGAACTTGCATACCAATGTATCTGTGAAATGAGGTGGAGGGGGTGTTATGTTTTGGGCATGTATGGCTGCCAGTGGAACTGACTCACCTTCACTGATGACGTAACTGCTGATGGGAGCATTAGGATGTGTACACAAACATTCTGTCTGCGCTGCTACAGCAAAACTCAATGGGTGGCATGCAGCAAGACAATGACCCCAAAAACATGAAGATGGCTGCAGAACAGGCCTGGAGGAGCATCACCAGGGAAAACATCTGGTGATGTTAATAGATCACAGACTTCAAGCAGTCATCTAATGCAAAGAATTTGCAACCAAGTACTAAATATGACCACTCAATTTAAGATTATATTAACTTGTTCAATTACTTTCGGTCCACAGAAAATGGAGGGGGAAGCTATGTATAATTAATTCCAACACTGTTCACAGTTTAATCATTGTTTCATATCAAATGTAATGCCCTGGATTATAGTGTGAAAATCACAACACATATGGACAGCAGTGTAGGAACTATCTACTCATATGCAGGCAAGTCTTTACCGAGGAAAATGCTTGCTGTCAGTAAGCCCATGTCTGAGGAGCTGAGCTTGAGGTCACAGCGGGCCGTGGGTAGCAGAAAAGAAACACACAGGATCTCCACGGCATCGCTGGCATTGGCCCATCCACACACCACCAACAGGATCCCATGGAACAAACCAAAACCTAAAAGACATACAGCCCTCAGCCATGATGCAGCATATTGGCCATATAGTGCTGAAATACACCCAATGGGTAACATGAATCTACCTGTTTCATCCACGGCTTCCTCATAACTGAAATATTTGTGTGTACTTCTCTGAACATCATGTGCATTTTGCCCTCCAGCTCTCTCAAAAAGAACTTCACCTGAAATAAAATAATGAACACCTTTTAATAATGCATTTCAACCAAGAAAACATCTAATAACCCACACTGATAAAAAATGTATTCATATTTGTACATTATATGAGTATGGCTCTGTGTATTTTCCTTTAGCATACTCGTGCAGTTGTATGCCTGCCTTTTATGAGCTCCCTACCACTACAATTATATTTATATTTTCTACACAATCATGTCAAAATCATAATTTATTGAGTACGATAATATATCAAATGTTTACTGTGCTGTATTTTAACAGTGCCCCAGTTTTCCTGAAAACCACTTTCCCACTTTATCTACAGTAGCACTGCCAGGTTAAGTGGGACAGTGGCAAAAGTCTGATTTGTATAAATCTTGAAAACTGTTGACATACATTTTCATTGTGTTTGAAAACACTACCACTATGAGCTTATTTTAAGAGGTTTTAAAGTTCTATTGTTCTATAATTGACAGAATGGCATCCTTATCATTTCATAACATGTTTTCACATGTCAGCATGTTTAAATGGTCAGGCTATTTGAAAAATAACAGCATATGATGATGATGTCACACCAATCAAAACCTTTATTTTATATCCAGCAATAACACAATTGTAATGTTTTGATTGGCTTGCAAACTTGGCAGAGAACACTACGCATGAGATTAAATGCCCACCTCTAACTGAAGTCACCCGAGGTAGTTATTCAAAGTCGGAAATAGTTCTTAACTTAGCGGGTTAAAAAAACGACTGTAACCTGTTGTAAATTGTCGTGTTGGACTACTGTACACAGGTTTGACTATTACAAAGTAAAATGTTTTTTGACCAAACGTTAAGGTCTAAATCTACATGTGAAGTAGGGCAATATGCAATATTTGCAACAGGAGAGGGGTCTAGCGGCGGTAGATCACGCACCTTCATCTGAGTCGAGACTATCTAGGTCCAAGTGTCTTGTGAGAAGTGGAATTTGTGCTGCATCATCTATGGCCGTATCTATCAGAATTAGTCGAGACATTGCTAGCCTACCGTTTCAGCCGTAAGACCTTTTAGTTGGTATAGACTACATGTCAGTTAGACTTTCCAGTTATAGTGGCTGTTTTCCAGACACCCATATAGTTATCAACACGTATGTGTGACTGAAGCCCACTAAACGGATTCCACTGGTTTCCTTACTTCCTGTTTTGATCTGCGACAAAAAAGACATTGTTTGCCCTTCATAATAAAAGATTTGTATACCCAACGTGCACGACCGCGTATATATGAAGATTAATACAGCGATTATTATTTATTTTTCGTTTACTTACATAAATAAATAACACTTACACTGATTGTTTATAATATGTACATCAATCTATTTGAACATATCCGTACGTCAACTATGGTTTGAAATGAAAAACGTATAGCTATTGGGATTTAATGTGTACAAAAAAACTATTTGATCACAGGTTCTACCCCAATCTAGTTCTATCCACGATCAGTTCTGTGAGGATTTTGAAGGGTACGGATGCCAAACTCAAGAGTATTGTCTAAATTATGGGGTAAATATTTTAAAATGTGAGAGTTCATTTTTTTGTGGGGGGGGGGGGGGGGGCGCTAGACTAGCGCCCCCCTCTGACTTGCTACCAGTTCACATTTCTTTTTCCCGCATTTTTTGTGGAATGGAGTTTAAACCCCGGACACCCCTTGGGTGGGTAGCCCCTCTATGAAGGGGCCATTAATGCTATACAGTATATACTGGTTTTGGAGCAAAATATGCTGCCA